>OX451219.1:116569600-116876197 GCA_949628195.1 Phasia obesa | reverse complement strand
TACAAAAATGAACCTAAGATCTACAAGAGCTACAACTTTGCCTCAGAGAGTGTATCAAAATTCCAAACGGTTTACAAAATATGAGCTTGAGTAAATGATCATTTTTTTGCAAAAATGACATCGATGCCCCACATCTTTGAGGGCCCATAAAAAAACCTGGAGGACTTTGGGCAAAACTGGGAGACAGGGGTCTTTTTTTTTTTTGGTCTTTTATCACGTAGTGGTGTCCGTATATGGTTATTTTGCCATGACTTAAAAAATTACACAGTGTGTAATTCTCACGGTAACTGTGCTTTTTTCGCAGTATTTAAAAATACTTTTTTATCGGTTTTCAAACGAATATCTTCTTAATATTGATTGTTAATACTATTAGTATCCCTTAATTTTTCTTTTTTAATAAAAAAAACTACTCAAGTTGTGGAGAGCCTGAGTTGGCTAGTAGGTAGTGTGCTAGCCTGTATGGGGGGTTTTGGGTTAAATAATATATGAAATACAATTATTTTCTTAAATTAAAATTCGCAAGACTTATCGATATCCGTATTTCAGAAATTTCAGTTAAATAATCAGTATCGAAAGGGGATAAGGCTTATGGACGTTTCTCTACTATAAAATAGTTTACTATTAGGTTTCACTAACCGGTTTCCTTATCTAAAATATCTAAAAGATATCCACAGTTTCTAATAAATGCTACTGAGACTGATTGTTCTAAAAGATTTTGGCTGCCTTTTAGAACTAACCTTTTTATTTAAGTTCAAAACTTAGAAAAATTTGCATTGAATTAAATTTATATATTTAAGTAAAAAACCAGTAATAATTATTGAATCAAATTAAATTTGCAACAGATAATCTCAGATTATTTATATGTAATTAGTTTAACTACAATTCCTAAATTAAAAATTTTATTTCTATATCGGTTTTCTAATTTAATTCTTCAATAAAAAAATATAAATTTTATTTTTTTTTTCTACTCTTTCAAATATGCTGCATATATTTTTAATTTAATAAATAGCTTTACTTTACCACAATTTACTATAAACCCTACGGAAGCAACGAAGAGGGAAAATATTACTTAACACTGCTTTAACGATCATTTAAAAAATAAAAAAAATTTTAATTTAATAAAAAAAAACTAACTAAAGAAAACTGTTTAGTAAACGGAGTAAGTCGTGAAGCAAATGAACTATTAAATTTGACTTTTTATTATCTTTGCGTTATGTTCTTTCATTTCTTTTCATATAGTATACTAGCTATCCCCGGTGCACTTCGCTACGCCCATCCACAAAAAATACAATAAACACTTAAAAGAAAAGTATTACCAACCTTTATCCCGAAAATGCACGATTTTCTCAAGTCAAAAATGTTCCCATCCAACTTGTTTTTTGCTAGACTATACGTATTAACACGATAAGAATTTTTTACTTTTTAATGGGATGTGGCACTCCCAGTATTCTTATCCAGTCTGTATTTTTCTAGACTATGCAAATTATTATGAGGGTTACTTGTGCAAAATTTCAAGACTATACCTAATGTAGTTCTCTAGGTATCACTCCCTCCATTCAAATTCAGTCTGTATTTCTCTATACAATGTATCTTAATATGCGGGTTACTGATGCAAAATTCCAAAGCGCTACCTATTGCAGTTCTCTAGATACAGGATAATAATTTTTTACTTTGTATGGGGGGTACCATGCTCACTGTCCCAATTCATTCTGTATTTTGGCAGACTATGCTCCTTAGCACAAAGGCTACTCTTGCAAAGTTTCAAGGCGCTATCTATTGCAGTTCGCCAGGAACACGATATTAACATTTGTTTACTTTGTATGGGCGGCACCACGCCAACTATTCCAGCTACATATAACTCATGAACCAATACACATACTTAGACCGTTTTTACATAAAAACCTTGGTATTGATGTCGCCTTTCATATAAACTTTGCAGAAACAAAATCGGTTCACGCATTCCAGAGAACATCAATTTCTAACACAATGCAACTTTTTTTATATATATAGATTTTTTCCCCTGATTCTGTTCCATCATATCACCAAACACCCTGTTGTATATTTCATTGTCTATTTAATTTTTTTATTTATTTATTTTTTGTCAAGCAACAAAACCATTTATAGATTAAGCAAAACAAATTGTACGTGAGGAGATTCATTTTTTTCCATATTTGTTACTTACATCTTCATCTTTAGTTGTTATTTGCCAACTAATGCAGACATTTTCTCATTCTTTGGCATAGTTGGCAAGAGACTAAACTTAACACTCATACCAGCACAAGCACTATCACACTAGCAAACAGTTTTAAAAGATTTTTTACAACTGTTTTAATGATTCACACAAACACACATTAAACTCACACGACCATAGAGGAGTCTAAAGCAAAATTCTTGTATAGTTTTTTTTCATTGCGCGTTGCAATTTATGTTTAGAAATACAAATGTCGTTTAGAAGTTATAAAAAATGTCTTGTCTAATGGCTCATGTGTACACCAAGTAACAATCAGCCGCACTCACTTGCATTAAAAGAAAAGTAAAATAATAAAATCGAGTAGTAGATTTCTATTTGAAACAACATTTCTACCTGTTTAATATGCATGCCAAAGCGTTCATAATCATAAAATGTATAGATACAGTTACTTACAAGCACGTATGTATGTACATTAGGGTGGACCTTACCTGTATGGGCAAAAAACTTTGGAAGTTTTCGGTTGTAACTCCCACTCAAAATGTTCATCACATCGAAAAAATAGGCTTCGGAAAATATTTCTCGGAACGCATAACAGGAAGGCCTAGCTTATTCTCCCTAAAATTAGTAATGTACTCTTAGTAATGTATTTTTAAGTGGACATTTGTACAAAAAATTAAAAGGATCTATTTGACAAACAAAAATAAAAGATTTTTATTATTGTTATTAATATTTTTCCTAGATATTTAAATCAAATATGAAAAATATAATTTTTTTATTTGATTTTTTTGCCAAATAAGTTGGCAAAAAACATGTACGTATGTGTCTAATTCCATGTCTAATGATGACTACTTTAGATTTTATTTAATCTTTTTTTATTTATATTCCTTTTTCTCTTACAGTTTTTTAGCTATAACCTTATAAAAATAGAATATGCTCGCGAGGATTAAATATTTATAATTCCAGTTCCAGGAATTTGAGAAAGAGCTCATTTTAAAAAGGGGTTTCATATGCTTTAATGTGATATCAAGCAGGAATATAAATACATTTTTCACTTTATCTTTAATCTAGATACTTAAAAAGTGGGAGCGAAGTGGGAGTAAAGTGGGCGTGGTCAATTTTTCTTTCGGAAAAACCTAAGTTGGGTTATAATAAAGATTTAAAAAAAATCGTTTTTAGGTGATGCAATTACCAATGAACGACATTTAATTTTATTTACATAGAATATTTGTTCACCAAAAAGGCCAAAGCTGCTGCTTCCGGTGATAAGTGCCTCCAGACCATATACAAGTTAACACATTCAATGTTTAAAATTCACAGAAACAAAGCCAGACGGAAATCCGATACTCGCTATTTGGCAACATTAATATATTTCAAGAAAACATTCTGTTTTGACGACAGTGAACACGTGCATAGAAAATAGTTCTACAACTGTGGGAAATTGTTAATTGTGAAGTTTGATTGTAGCCGTGGGAAATTGTCGAATGTGCAGTTTGTAAACTTTGATAATCAGATTTAAGCAAACAATTATTGTAAAAGTTAGTTTAAGTTGAACATTGAATAAAGAAAAAGCTTTCAGCTTCGAAAAAAAATATTTTTTTAAAAATTAAATAAATGTAAAAATTAATTTACATATATTATTTAAAAATTTTAAATCTTGATTGGGAGCTTCAGCACCAATTCTCGCTTTTATCTAAGCTGTTAAATTTATTTTCACTATAAAAATACAAATGTCTTCTCCGTTATCCTATTCAGAATGACTTAGAATAAAAAAAAAACTTTTTAACGTTTAAATCATCTTAGACATCCAATGTACATGGTTAAAGGCACCTGACGTTAGGAAAGTTAAACCGTCTCTCCAAGGAAATCTAAAGCGAGTTGGAGAAGTTCTTTGTATCTTTCATATCACCTAGATTATTTTTTACATGCAGATCTTCCATTACAGATTTAAAAGACTTTTTTTAATTTCTTCACACTTCTGGAGCTAGAAGATTATTTTTTTTTATTTTTTCCTCGAAATAATTCCTAAATTGGATGTGTTGGAATAGGAACAAGGTGGTGAGTAAAGGGTTAATAGCCTATTAAAACAAGTTTTAAATTGATCTTTCGGAAATTCTAAAAACAAAGAAAAGTTTATTTTTTGGTGCAAGGTGTAAATAAAAATACCCCCTCCCCCTTTAAGACCGTTTACCTCAAAATGAACACATATGCTCAGCCTAATTTTTTGCGGAACATAGTTTTTTAATGGGAAGAACATTTCTAGGGAGAGTTACGGTACAATTTCGCTAGTTGAAAAATAAGGCGCATCCTAATGTACATAGACTAAGGACTAACGACTTACACATACTAATAATAACTACTGAAACTAAGGAAAACATGTTCGGATACAATTCGTGGTACTTACGCTTATAAACAGTGGTTCGAAGGACCATCCATATACAACGAAAAAATGGCTAAAAATTTTGTACAAATAACCGCTTGTCAAACGAAATTATGAAACTCTTTGTGTGTTATAAAAACAAATGATTTTGGAAGTCTCAGCACCGTATTGAAAAAATAGCAATATAAATATTTCGTTTATTAATTTTGTTTTTCCTTAAGACTCACTGTGCTTCGTACATGAAGTACATGAAAATACAATCATGTTGTAATATTTTGTACCTGTATCTGAAAAGCAAAGAATAGAAATGTTAACGTTGTAAAGTAGTTTGGAGAAGTTGTCCTTTTTTTTTCTTGTATTTTATTTACTGCGACAATTGCAGCAGCAACTACTTTAACTGTTAGCTGAAGGGGATTACTAGCGAGTAGTTATTTTTCAACCAATATATTTTATAATGAAGTTTTGGAAATAAATCTTAAATATTTTTATAGCATGTAAAGTATTAAATTTTGTACTAAAATAAATTTTTACGTTGAACTAAAAAAAAACTTAATTTTTATCGTTAAGTTAATTTAAAACAAAATTTTACTTAGTCTTCACTTAAATATTTTGAATTCTGTTTTTTTTTTTTCGTTTAAACCCTAAATTTTAATATTTATATTTTATAAATGCTACTTTATAATTACAAATTATAAACGGAGCGTAGTAACTAATACCTTCACTAACTGTAGGGAAAGAATCAGAGACTTTGGGGAACCTATTTGTTTATATGTTATATACATATATGTATTTAAACTTTTTTCAAATTTTTTTTTATAAAGATTTAGACTAAAATATTTATTTTTATTGAAATAATTTTCTGTACTAAAAATAAATTATTGTAATAATAATAAATTTATGTACTAAAATATATTTTTTAAATTTTTCACGTATATTTTGTACATTTATTAACTTTTATTAACTTAATATTTTGGTAAAATTTAAACACCCTAATTGTTTATATGTTATATACATACATATATTTGTGCTAAAACTTTTTTCACTTTCTTTATTTTTTTTTTTTTTTGTATAAAGATTTTTTTAATAAAAATTAATTATTGTACTAAAAATACATTTGTATACTAAAAATAAATTTTGGTACTAAAAATAAATTTTTGTACTAAAATTATTTGTTTTACAATTTCCAAGTATATTTTTTTGTACTTTTATTTTGTAGTTAACTTAATATTTTGGTAAAATTTATGTTCTTATTTTATCCAAAAATTTCTACTAATTTGTCTACAAGGACATGCTATTTGTTTATATGTTATATACATACATACATACATACATACATACATACATACATACATACATACATACATACATACATACATACATACATACATACATACATACATACATACATACATACATACATACATACATACATACATACATACATACATACATACATACATACATACATACATACATACATACATACATACATACATGCATACATACATACATACATACATACATACATACATACATACATACATACATACATACATACATACATACATACATATATTTGGACTGAAACTTTTTTCACATTTTCTTTATTTTTTTGTATAAAGATTTTTTTAATAATAAGTTTTGTACTAAAAATAAATTTTTATACTAAAAAAAATTTTTTTGTACTAAAACATTTATTTTTTATAGTTAACATAATATTTTGGTAAAAATTAACTTTGTAGTTTATTCCAAAATTTCTGTACTAAACTTTTTCTGTCTTTTGAAAAATTAACTAAAAATAAACCAGACAAGAGGAGTCGGGCTCATATACGTAGAGTTCCATGCTACGCTCAATGTAGGAGTTTAAATTTAATTGTTTAATATCTTTTATGAGGCATAATTATTTTTCATAATTTTTCATTTTATGTTTTTATTACTTGCTTTTTTACACATTTTAATGACTTTTTGGTTATGATTTAAAATATAAGCAATATAAACCACAATCATGTTTTCTGTGGGGATATCCTTTAACTTTTAATCATTTCTTATAATTTTTACTATAGCAAGCATAATACTACATACCCTGTGTAAGTTTCAAGTATCTGCCGATTCAAAAATAAGGCCACTCGAGTGTAAACAAGTCACTTACGAAACACCTTCTAATTTTTAGTAGTTTTTGTTAGTCTAGTTAGTTTTCAAGAGTCTTCCTAACCAGTATAATTTTAAAAAATCAATAAAAATCTATTTTTCGATTAAAAATTTTCCTACTTTAAGATATTTGAATGTTAAAAAATGACTTTAATACATCTTTGTGCACAACCCTGTTCAAAAAGACTTACCTTGAAATTTATCACTATCAGACATAGTTATAAAGTAAAACATGATATGACGGTGTAGTTTTGTGTTCTGTCGTTGCAACGTGGTACTCGCATAACATACATTTATATGTTGCAGTTGTAAATACTGCATATCATGTCATATTAACAGGGTTGAATGCCAACTTATATTCACATCCAAAAGCAAAAAACAAACAAACAAACAGGAATAAAAAACCTACACTAAAACATAAAAAAGGAGAACATAATCAGTTACAATATGACTATATGACAATCGTCTACTGCTGCTTTACTCGTAATACGAAAATACACGCTTTGTTGAAGATTATGAAATTGTTTCAATCTTAGATTTTTTCTCAATTTTTTTTTTGTATTATTTGTTCATGTACGCCGTACACAGCTTTAAAAGCAATTTGTATTGTAGAACTTATAGTTTTCATTGGAGCTTTATTTACTAAGTATCAGCTACATTTTTGCAATATGTGTAGAAAACAACTTGTCAAACTTTTTTAGATGGGTTTAGGGAATATTAAATACGAACAAGCTTAAAGGCATATTCAAGCGTAAGACAACTCACAAAAGGTTAAAATGATATTATTTTATAACAACGATGTTTGCTTTCTGCAGCTTTTACATCATATTCCTCAGCAACGACTATTCTACGTAAGACAACCAAATTCTAATTATAGGTTCTTCAACGAAACCTATAGAAAAGTCCGTGCCAGAGTAAATAACAGGAAGTAATATGGATGTAAACAAAATAAGTAGCGAATAATACCACACAGATAATGACAAAAGTACATTTTTAATATTTTTATATTTCGAAAGCTAACACAATAAACATATGATCGCCACAATCACATCCTGGATGCAGATACCCTTTAAGTTTGCTATATTTGCTATTATAGCGAGCATAGTACTACATACCCTGTCTAAATTTCAAGTCAAAACAGAGGCTTCTAGGGAACACCCTTTTTTTAGTTAATTTTATTTTTCATGCTTAGTACAAAAGTAGACTGTAATAAGTTTTAATTTTTTTAAAAGAAATAAAAAGAAAAAGTTTTTAGTATTTTCTTAGCACTTAAATTCTTAAATTACATAAAGTGTTGTCCATATGTATGCAAACACTTATTATTAAAGTGATGTGCAGAAATTCACATACACTACAAGACATTGAAAAGCATAATCTGTATAAATTTAAAGTGTCCACCTTTTACGGTTAAAAAAAGGTCATATACGTAAAACAGCGTCACTATTGCAACACCGTTTATTTTGTTGTTATACCTTTCGGTGAAAACCGTTATCATGGGCTATTAATTTGGTACGTATGGCAACAGTATTTCATGTACTGGCGGAAAAACTGCAATCATATTAATACAATTATGATTTAAAAAGTAAAGCAATATACGTGGAAATCATGTCACTACCGGCACACCCTTTAAGTTTTAGTATTTGTTTCTGTAGTAGTTATAGTAATACAATTACAAGAATCTACCTTTTAAGGTTTCAGAGATAGAAGGCTCTGACAGAGGGAGAGATGAACAGACATTGTAGCGAAACAATAGCGTTACGTTTTTACCCTTTAGATACGGAACACCCTAAGTAGAATTATTATTTTCTTGAAAGGCTTAACAGTTTTCTCAAATATCAACATAAAATTAAAATGAATGTGCACAATTATATCTGAAAATAAGGAAAAAGTGCTTAAGTCTCTTTTTTTAAGTTTTGTAGGAGATTTTTATATGAAAGGGTTGACATGACTCAGTCGCGATACGTAGTACCGAAATCGCAACGATAACACACTGTGTAATTTTTTAAGTCATGGCAAAATAACCATATACGGACACCACTACGTGATAAAAGACCAAAAAAAAAGACCCCTGTCTCCCGTTTAGGTAGCGCTTAGGTAGCCGCAAAAGTGCGATTTGCAAGTCCAGGGCAATCAACATTATACGCGGTGTTAAGAATCATTCCTAGGAAGTTCATATGTTCTAGAAAGTTGTTTACTGAGATTTAAGGTTCATTTTTGTAGTTGATTGTTTCCTTGAATTTTGAAGGGTTTGCTACCTATGGACCTGAACAGGGGAAAAAAGGTAAAAAAAATTGAATTTTTTAAAGTTTATTGCGATTTTGACCTTGAAGATGAAGTTTTTTTGATTTTATATGTTAACAATTTTTGTTCTTTATGACAAGAGCTACAACTTTGCCTCAGAGAGTATATCAAAATTTCAAACGGTTTGCAAAATATGAGCTTTAGTAAATGATCATTTTTTTTGCAAAAATGTCATCGAGGCCCCACATCTTCGAGGGCTCATAAAAAAAAAACCTGGAGTACTTTGGGCAAAACTGGGAGACAGGGGTCTTTTTTATTTGGTCTTTTATCACGTAGTGGTGTCCGTATATGGTTATTTTTTCCCGTGTTGCACTGTGTAAGTAGTTACAAAATCGCACGGTATGTAGGTACGAAATTGCAATGGTATGTAGGTACGAAATGGCAATGACATGTGGGTACGAAATCGCAACGACATAGTTTCTGTTAGTACCTCCGTATAAGCTGGAACTTCGTTCTCTGAAAGTCAAGCGAAGAGGTATAATGATTAGTTAATGATTTTGTATTCAAATCAACGCGATTTTAATTGTCCATCTCCATATCAGAGCTGTAAATGAATCATTGTTTTTTGCATTTAATTCGTTACGAATTAGCAATTTTTGAATTAATTCTTTTCACACAAAAAATTGAATTGAATGAAATTCGAATCAATTCAAATGAATTAGGCAGAAATGAATTGCTATTCATTTCCAATTCAAATGAATTTGTTAAATGAATTGCAATTCCTTTTACAATTCAATTGAATTGAATTGAATTGATTTTGAATTAATTCAAATAAATTAGAACAATGAATTGCAATTCAATGAATAAAATCAAAAATGAAAATTCAAGAGCAGATCTAGTCTTAACGAATTCTTTACGATAAGTCTGATTTCCAACAAACTACCTAAATATCTTAGCGAATTCCTTACGACAAGTCTGACTTCAGAAAAAATCGAATCCTTTGGTTTGTTGGGTTAGTACGAACCCTACATTTGTGCGTCTGACTCACACTTTAACCTTAACAATAAAAGTAAAAATTTCAAAATCACCTCAGATGAATGACTAAATTTTCTCTTTTTTAATTCAACTTTGGTAGATATAAATTACACAAAAAACGTTGTGTGGTCCGTTGAGAGAATTTATAAACATAATCAGATATGTGATGAAAAACGATCGATTTAAAATCGAAAGGTGTGATGAATTTCGATCGATTTTGAAAATTATTTTTGAACCAATCTCTTAACATTTGGGTTTGAAAAGTTTACCAGAAGATAAATATTATCTCAAGCAATATTAAGGAATTTAATTTAAAACAAGTAAAAGTGCTATATTCGGCCGTGCCGAATCTTCTATACCCTTCACCACGGTGATTTTATTTATACAGACATGTACAGCATTATCCATATTGTAAAGAAATAGAAGACAAATGAAAACAAATTCCGTTTGCTACAATTGTCGCCGTGTTGTCAGCTACTTAATGATATTGAAGCCGACAGCTACATCGTTAACTCTGACATTGTTGTAAAAATACTTATTTTGCTTTTTTAAAATTAAAAAACTTTTTCAAAAACTTTTAAATATTTCCTCCAATACTTTTTGTTTGTATATGAATTTGTAATTTACAATTTTGTGACATTTTCTTTTGTTGAATAAAATACAAATTAGCCTAAGTTGACGACAGCCACAACGGTGGTCATGTAGCCATGTAGCTTTGCTGGCTTCAAAAGAATCGTTTACCTATAAACGTGTGTATTTTATTTTTGACAGTTTGTAGTCGGTATCCTGATGATGTCTATGTGTTTAATGCACCTAGGTTTTAAAACAGAGATATCATCTATTTAAAAATCAAACGCATTTAAAATAAAAATCAAACGCATTTAAAAAAATATGTTACTCTATATACACACATACATACATATGTATAATCTTAATATTAATTATATGTTATGTTACAGTCATGATTTTCATTTTCAAAGAAATATTGAAATTTTTGTTTTAATATTTCGAAAATTGTGTATAAAAATTTTTTGTAAAAATAACTTTTTAAAAATTTTTTGTAAAATTTTATTCGAAAATTTTTTGGAAAATTTAAAAAAAAAATTTTTTTAATATTTTTCTGTAAAATATATTTTTGAAAATGTTTCGTAAATTTTTTTGTAAAAATTTTTTTTTTTGAAATTTTTAAAAAAATTTTTTTTTTTAAATTTTATTGAAATTTTTTTGTTAAATTTAGGACCTTTCTGCAGTCTATATTGAGTTAGAATGGTCAGACTAAAGCAAAAAAAAAAAATTTCCTCATATTGACACATGGGGGGTCCTTTTAACTGCTCCTATTTATCAGTGGGTACCCTGTGGGTCCATTGGCTACCTCTATGTGTATTGCTTTCTATTAAGGTCACTAATACAAATCAAAGCAGAAAAACTCTACCAATCTAAAAACAAACAAAAATCGCCCCTCGCAGGGGGTTATTGATCCCCCGAGATCTGTATGCACTCTTTGCGATCTACCTGTCGCAGTCTAATATTTATTTGAGAAAAAACGGCAAAACAGAATCATTAAAGCTGAAAAAAATTAAAAAAAAAACCTGAAAAAACGTGAAAAAAAATATAGGTGGGCATGGTTTTTGGCCCGTAGCCTCCAAAGGAATGATCCGATGTTGCTGAATTGCAATACCAAAATTTTCGAAACTATGCCTGACAGATTGGTGTGCTTAAATTTTTTGTATCTCTTCTGGTGCCTTGGCAAATGACATTACCACACCAACACGGACAGACGGACATCGCTTAATCAACTTCTCTATGTATAAGGATCCAGAATATATATATTTTTTGGGGTCGGAAATGAATATTGTAGAAATTACACACGGAATGACAAACTTATATATACCCTTTCCACCTGTGGTGAAGGGTATAAATATTAAAACAAATTAAATATTATTAAAAATAAATTTTTATACAAAAATCGATTCGTTTTAACATCGATTCGTTTTAAAAATCGTTTTCCATCACTTACGTGAATAACAATAAAAAACATTAAGAATTTTTTAAAGTTGCTTTTGGTGTTATATCTGGTGAAATAAATCACTCATAAAAACAAATATTTTACAAAATCGAAACCTTTTTTTCATGATAAAAAAATTGTCACTACTTAATTTAGTTCTCAAAATCTCTTCTAAAATCTACAACGTAATAACGCTTTAATGCCGTCACCTTTAACATCTATAATTTTAATTTTCAAATGCCATTATTCTGATACCTTTCTCGTAGTAAAAGTTCTCCCACAACTTTTGTTAACATAATTATCTTTTACTAATCTCATTTTGACCCACTGTCATTGCCATTAAATCCATTATTATATTTTTTATTCCTCTTTTACTTTTAACAGGCTTTTAGTCTCAACACAAACCATTAATATTTTTGGCCAAAAATAATTTTATTAACTTTGGCGTATTTCGTTAACAAGTCAATGTCAAAGCTAATGTGAAAAGTTCCAAAATAATAAGTTTTAAAATAGAAAATAAAAAACCACAACAGCAACTAATCTTTATTGTGGCTCAAATTTTACTTTAATAAGAAAATAACAATAATAATTTTTATAATCTTCATACTGTAATGACAAATTTTAAACTTCATTTAATGTGCGAACCAAAAATAAAAATACAAGAACAAGATCAAAAATATAAAGATAAAAAATAAAATTACATTTAAAAAACTTTGTCATTAAAATTTTATATCTTCATCTGCATCTGTTTAGAAGTGCTAACCGACCAAGCACATTTGCTCATTTCCTTTGATATCTATGACATTAAATGGAACACAGTTATGAGAAAAATATTAAAGAATATTATTGGTTATAGAGTCTGGATGGGGGACAGTTGGTATAAACGTGAGTTTTTAAGTAAATTATAAGTAATTTTAAATAAATAAAAAGGAAGTAAATAATCCTTTTTAACATGAGGTTAAGGTTAAGTCTAAAAGTTTTTTCAAACAAAAGTCGGGAAAACACTTTTTTCGTTTTTTTTTTTTTATTTCCCAATACAGTTTAAGTTCAATCCACTTTAACTAGCGATTCTGCAAAATTCCTAAGTCCTCTGTGCAGTAGATTTTCGGGTTTCGGTTCTCAATAATGATCTTCTTGTACAACTAGAATCTTTAAATTTAGAAACAAGAATAACATCCATTGGTTACACAGTGCAACACGGAAAAAAATAACCATATACGGACACCACTACATGATAAAAGACCAAAAAAAAAGACCCCTGTCTCCCAGTTTTGCCCAAAGTCCTCCAGTTTTTTTATGGGCCCTCAAAGATGTGGGGCTTCGATGTCATTTTTGCAAAAAAATGATCATTTAATCAAGCTTTTGCAAACCATTTGGAATTTTGATATACTTTCTGAGGCAAAGTTGTAGGTCTTGTCATAAAGATCAAAAATTGTTAATATATAAAATCAAAAAAACTTCATCTTCAAGGTCAAAATCGCAAAAAACTTGAAAAAATTCAATTTTTTTACCTTTTTTTCCTTGTTCAGGTCCATAGGTAGCAAACCGTTCAAAATTCAAGGAAACAATCAACTACAAAAATGAACCTAAGATCTCAATAAACAACTTTCTAGAACATATGAACTTCCTAGGAATGATTCTTAACACCGTTTAGGTAGCGCTTAGGTAGCCGCAAAAGTGAAAAATTTCCCGAAAAATTTTTAATTTCATTTGTTTTTTCTTTACTTCAACATTGAGATACTTGATAGTTGATTGTTTCCTTGAATTTTGAACGGTTTGCTACCTCTTTTTGACAAGAGCTACAACTTTGCCTCAGAGAGTATATCAAAATTCCAAACAGTTTGCAAAATATGAGCTTGAGTAAATGATTATTTTTTTGCAAAAATGACATCGAGGCCCCACATTTTTGAGGGCCCATATAAAAAAACCTGGAGGACTTTGGGCAAAACTGGGAGACAGGGGTCTTTTTTTTTGGTCTTTTATCACGTAGTGGTGTCCGTATATGGTTATTTTGCCATGACTTAAAAAATTACACAGTGTGTTATTAAGCAGGGGAACAATATGGATGCGGCAACAAATCTCAAATCGCAGGATACGGTTTGAAAATTGCACAAAGGTACTCTCGAATCATATGTGGATAGAATATCACGTTTTTGGCTATAGATAGCCATTCTCTTAATATATTCTTCATTTGATAATACTCGTTTTTCGAAGTAATCAAAGTAATCAATGTAGATAGCGCATTCCAAAAACGGTGTTCAATACTTTTCCAGCCGTTTTTATCTGCTGTCGCTTTTTATCGAGACAGATCCATGTGATAAAAATCGTTGTACGGCTATAGTAGTGAATCAAAATTTCTTCAGTATTGAGAAAAAATTTCCCATTAAAATTTCACACTCCTTGCTTTTTAATATTTACAGTGGGGAGCAGAGGTGAGTACATACTTGCATTTTCTGCATTTGTAGGCACTTAAAAATAGTAATAATGAAGCGATTTTTAGTTTTATTTATTATTCAGTTGTTAACAATAATGTTTTTCTTTTTCCAACAAATCAAAATAAAAAAATATATTCTCAATTTTGCACTTTCTGGTAACATTTGAAATATTTTGTATGTTTAGTACTTGGTCCATAGCCACTTATTTTGTAATACACTAAATAAACACTTGGGCATACTTTCAACCAATTTTTGTAAATTTTAATCTGGATTTTTCTGCCACTATAGCTTGAAGCTCGTCGAAATGTTTCCGATCGTCCATTAACAATTGCCCACATAATCTAAACTGGATTGAGATTGCGACTTTGCGAAAGCCACAGCATCAATTAAAAACTTTGCTCCATGATTTTACAGGTGTATTTCGGTTCTTCAACCTGTTGAAACTCAAGTTCGGGAAGATTTGTTTGCAATAAATGAAACTTTTTCAATGGACCCACATGCCATCCAACGTTCTTGAGCATTTGTTTGATATGGTGTCATTGGATTTTCTGTAGTACTGTTTACTATCAAACTGATATCCGTTTAATTTGAACTCATCTGACCATATTACGCTTTTACTGTCAGTCATCAACAGCGCAATCTTTGTCATGCATGGCGAATTGTAAACGTGCCGAACCATTTTTATGTATCAATTGTGGAACAAGATTAACGGGAGTACCTGCCAAGTTAGCAGGTGGTCTTACCACCAAGTGAAATGTAAGCGTAAACTAGCGCCCCCATTGTGTAGTAGAACAACACCTTACGACTGCCACCAATCGAAATTTGTGTATGATACAGTCACAATGAGTAGCAATTTATATAATATGGCAAGCCTTATCCAAGGCAAACCTAGATCCATATTATAGACTCTTGCTTAGGGATTTGGAGACTATCCAAACTCCGTCTGTTGAGAGTGCATTAGCACACTTGATCGACCGTGCACCATACCTACATAAATCGATCTTAAACCACAACCACCCCTTGTACCCCCGAAGGGGACCTCACCAATAACCGGTCACAGAGAGGATAGGCGCTCTGTAGGGCTACCGATTCCCGTGGTACCAGTGCTTTGGGCACTGGTCGGGCCTCGAAGAGAAGCCGTATGTTTTAACACATAGACCTTTTCTTTCAGATTTTGGTTCTAGGAACCCTAGCGTCTGGTGCCCCTATTTTCCCCGAGTGAACCGCGTCAAAGCATTTGCCATTCCTGCAGTGACAATTGGAAGCCCCGGGGGTACACATTTTTATGTATCAATGCAAGTTTAGGTTTAATCATAGCGTATCGAATGTTGTGTAGCGCTCTTCCAATGAGGTCCTGCCCTTGTGGAGTTACATTTCGCCGTTTCAAATGTTTATTTTATATCACCGCAAAACAATTTTTAATCAATCTTTAAATAGTTGCTATTTTTTCTCTTATTGTCTTAAGACAAGACCAGCTGCAAAACTTCTGGCTTTTCTGCAGCAAACATCCAGAATCTATGGCGGGAATCGGACCCGTAACCTGGCCAAAATGTTACTAGGTGATTTTTTTTGGGCTTTCTTCCAGACAGCTTCAGCTGGTAAAATCATTTGTAGTGGTAAATGCAAGTTTCTTTAGCATTATGAATAGGCGTAGCATGATCACTACCCCTTACACTTTATTATTTACGGTTGCACAGTGGGACAAATGTTAAGTGTATTCATTCTTTTCCGGCAGCTAAGATGCTGCTTATTGCACTAAAATTAATGGAAATTCAATATTTTTGGTATTTAAATGTTTCAAATCGCATATTTTAACTCAGGAAAGGGATAGTGTATTTTGTATTTTATATCACAGAAATCAATTATTAATCAAGCTGTTACTAGTTGTTATTTTTAATTTTGTTTTTTTTTTTTTTTTTTTTGAAGACAACACTAGCTATAAATCTTCGGAATCTTTGGCAGGAATCAGAATGCAACCTTCATTGACTAGCGCACAAATAAAAATGATATTTTGCAAGAGTGTATTGCAATAATAGAGCAAGGTGTGCGCAGATTTTCAATAGAATCGGTTAAATAGAAAAACTTAAAAAAAGTTATATTGAATCGAGGCGTTCCCAGCTGTCTTTTTTATGTAGTCTTGTACACTGAACCAAATTTCGTAAATAATATTAAAAATATTTAAATTAAATTTTTATTGAATTAGAACTTATTCTTCTTTTTCTGGACCCCCAATGCAATAGATATTGTCTGGGAACTAGGAAAGTTGGCTATGGGAGGAGAGTTGATACTTGTGTAGCAAATTTATTCCACTGCATGCTGTGATGCCTTGTACGACTAACTGGATCCTCGACCACAAATGAACACAGAAAAATGTTATGCACCAATTAAAGGTTTTAATTAGTTTTAAATTAAAATTCAATTAAATTTTTAATTGATTCAAATATATATTTATTTAAAACAAAAGAACAAAAAAATTTCCTAACTAAACAAATAACTAAATCAATTACATGACATTTGACCAGATAACTTTTTTGGTAATTCTGAAATTCACTGTGTAACCACAAAAAGTTACGGGTTATTAGCATTTAAAAATTAAAGTGGATAAAACTAAACTTACATTAAAAGACCACTACGGTATATAATGTTAAAATTTCAAAAATTTTATTTTTAAAAAATTTATTTTTCTAGGGCGAGAGCACTAGAGACATACTGAATTTTATCTGAAATCTTAAATCCGATAAGTAATAAGCAAGCATTCATTTAAATATTGATCATGTGATCAAGTGATTTATAAAACCGTTTACAAAAGTTTAATTTATTTTCAAACCATTCTCCTTCTGCTCCACAGTACCTTGTTTATAAAGAAAATTTAATTTAATTTGTAGCAACTTAGTTGCTTATAAAATTCTTATTCCTGGAATAAATTCAAATTCAAATTCAGTGAAGAAGAGTTACTTAAAATTTTATTTAATTTTCATTTTTAATACGAAATGAAAAAAAGAAAGGAAAAAGGAAATAGAGGGAAAAATCTTCATCATCATTTTTAGTTGTTAAAGTATGAAAGAAAAACTTAAAATAAAATGAAACGAAACGAAAAGAAAAGAAAATAAAAAATATTACAAAGTAAAAGCTGATTTAGAATCTTTTCAAAAATTATTTTTTCAACAAAGTGTGTATGTGTGTGGGAGTGTGTGTGTGAGTGTGTCTGTTTGTGAATGCGTACAAGTTTATAAATCAGTCTGTTTGTAATTGTGTAACTTTAATAGTGGGAATATGAAAAGAGGATTGTTTGAAATATAAAGCTGCTTTTGTAAATTAAAATGTTTAAACTTATTAAATTTCTTGCCATTTCAATTGTAAAGACAAGTGGAATTATTTAAGGGAACGTTATGATGGCATACTTATACTTCAACTAAATGAAAGCAAAATGTCAAAAAAAGAACCAATGTTAATGAAAAGGTTTTAAAATAATATGAAACTAAAAAGTAATATTTTAATATTTTCTACAAAAAACACACAACGCCAGCAACATTAAGACAAAGTGGAAAATGTATTAAGAAATTATTGCGTAAAAAGAAATTGGAAACTTAAAAGGTTGTATAATTTAAAAGTATTTTTAGGGTCTATTAATTTAAAATTATTTCTAGGGTATATTATCTATATCTATAAATATAATAAAACAGTAACTAATTTTCTATCTGTCTGTGTGTGTTCGCATCACGTAAAAGCTATTGTTTTGATTTTAATAAAATTATGTGAGGAGGTACCTTAGTATACCGATTCCAATATAGGATTCTTTTTTTCCGTGAAAATATCTTATTTACAAGAGAAAGTTGAGAAAAAGCAGTGAAAGTACATCGATTTGTTTACCGATTTAAAGGTACTGCATACTTTAATGCATCTTTTATCTTTTTGAAAGAGTGATATTTTAAACTCGGTTGCGCAATACATGGTGATGTTTTTTAAAATTATGACAAAATGAATTAAAAGATGAATATTTCAAACACGGTTGTGCAACAGATGACGCTGTTTTAAAATAATAACGAAATATGAATTGAAATCAGGCTAATTTAAACATGGTTGCGCAATAGATGGCGCTGTTTTAAAATAATAACAAAACATGAATTACTTACTGACAAATAGCCAATTGAATAAAATTTGTATTTGATTTGTATTTTTACTTTGTGAAATTATGTACATTTTTATTAAAATGTTGTAAACACCTTTTACAGAGCTTTACAATAATTTTCAGAATTTTATATAAATTTAAAAATTTTATCCAGGGATGGGTACCTTTATGTAAAGTAAATACGTAAGAGTCTCTAAACTTGGTGTAGATATTCAAAGCAAAATTGAACAATATATAGTCAGCATGCACACAACGTGTGTGGGCACAGCTAGTTTATTTTAAAATTATTAAAATAACGTTATTAACAGTGGTTACGGTAGTGAAAAAAGGAGAAATATGAAATAAATTTAATATTAAAATTATAAGAAAAAACAGTATAAACGACTTGCAATGCATAACATTTCCAGGATGAAAATTATAATATGGTATATTACTTTTCTATACAGGCGTAATTACGTCCGTATTCTCCAAAGTGCATGTTTACATTAAGTTTAATTATTTTTTTAGATATTGATTTATTACGTAAATAGGATGTAAAGCAATTCAAACTTAAAAGAATAAGTCAAGTCAAGTGCGAGTTAGTCTCACACACGTAGGTTTCCCTACTATGTTTAGTACGTCTTTAAAAATTCAAATTGTTAATTCTTTTATGTCTTATGGGGCACCCTTTAATTTTAAATTTAAGTCATAATCGCAAAAATTGCATCATTATTGGAACACCCTTTAAATTTTAGAATTAATGTTATAGCGACCATGGTAATACACTTTCTATAAAAATATCAGGAGCCTACCCATTGTGGTTCAAAAAAACAGGTAATATTCGTGAAAAACATGTCACTAATGGATACCCTTAAATTTTAGCGGTCGAGTAACGCATCTACTAAAAATATTTCAAGAGTCTACCTATTACGGTTTATAAAATAAGGCTATTTACGTTAAAATCATATCACTGTCGGAACACCCTTTAATTTTATTATTTGTTATACCGACTAAGGCAATTTTCTTTTTATAAATGTATGAAGAGTCTACGTTTTACGATTAAAAAATAAGTCATTATACGTGAAAAACATGTCACGGTCGAAACACCGTTTACTTTTTAGTAAAGTAATTGTCACATCGACCTTGGCACATATCTTCTGTACAAGATTTTAAGAGTCTACCTATTACAGTTCAAGAAATAAAGTGTTATACATGAAATAACGTCTCTGCTGGAAAACCCTTTAATTTTTATTATTTTTTATAGGGGTCATAATAATACCCCATTTGTGAAAACCCCTTTAATTCTCACTATTTGTTATAGTCGCCATAGTAACACACCTCCTGTAAAAACTTAAAGATTCTACCTATTATCGCTCAAAACTTAGGCCATATACATATGTACATGAAAATCATGTCACTATCGGAACACCCTTTAATATTAAGGTTCAACTTTGTATACTTGTTTATAAAGCGAACATAGTTTTAATTACAGTCTGCAAATTTTAAGTGTTTGCTTCCTACAGCTCAAGAAATAAATACATAATCGTAATTAAGACATCGCTTTCGGAACACTCTATAAGTTTTAGTATTTGTTGCTATAGCGGCCACAGGCATACACTTTCTCTGGAAATTTCAAGAGTCTCTCTATTATAATTCATAACTTAGGCCATATACATGCAAATCACGTCACAATCGGAACACCCTTTAATTTTTAGGTTGATTTTTTTATACTTGTTTATATAGCGAACTAAGTTTTAATTAATGTTTGTAAATTTTAAGTATATGCCTGCTACAGTTCATAAAATAAACACATATTAATAATAATAAACACATATTAATAATAATTAATAACACGTCTCTATCGGAACACCCTATAAGTTTAAGTATTTGTTGCTATAGCAACAACAGTTTTCTTCTGTGATAAGACTTTACCTATTATGGTTACAAAGATAAAAGGCGCTGACAGAAGGACAGATGGACAGAGATTGTAGCGAAAACAATAGGGTTACGTTTTTACCCTTTGGGTGCGGAACCCAAAAAATAATAACAACTGAAACTACCTTGTGTATAGATACGAAGCACGCTGAAAACGGATGAAGTTATCCAGAAAATGTATTACAATCTGGTAGTGTCTAATTATTTTTTATCTCTTTATAATAAATAACTTAAGCCTGAATAATAACACAGGGCAACAGCAAAAATATGCTCGAGTAACTACTATATACATTTGATGTATTATGGCTACCTTAGTACAAAAATGGTAAAATTTTTAAATTCTATGGATAGATTTTTTTTTAAAAAATTTTTTTTTAAAATTGCAATTTTTTTGAGACGTTTTTTCAAATAATTAATGATAACTCAAAAACTACTAGTCCGATATTATTAAAATAAATTCAGAAAAATTAAGATTTGCATAGCCTTTAATATATCGCGTTTCAATCGGATCAATAGTATCGGAGTTATAATAAAAAACTTAAGAAAAAAATATATTTTTTACGTAAAAATGGCAAAAATTTTCGTTTTAAGAAAATCATAAAAAATCGAAAACGGCAAAAAACTTCCAGATTCATTTTTTTATCGCATAGCGACATATAATAGCAACAAAATGAGATATCGACCATAAAAATCGATTGATTTTTTTCGAATTTATTCACATTTTAGTGAATTCGCTCATTTTCACAAAATTTTAGTTTTTTGCTTGATATACGCATTATAGCGGGTTTTCAAATGTGTGAAAAACATAAATTTTCCAATTTCAAGGGGTGCATGTCGGATTAATGTTAGATTTGATGAGAAACTTCCACCCACAAAATTTTAGTCGAATTCGACAACGTTAACACGTAGCGCATAGGCCCCAAATCTGAAAAAAAGCGTTTAAATCGAAAATAATTGACAAATTTTCAGTTTTTGCAAAATTAACGCTATTTATTTCCCCTTTTGCAAAAAAGTGGATCCTGGTCCTTAGGGCAAACACAATGAGATTTACAATAAGCTACATGTCTTTAAGTTTTCGAGTTATTACAATTTTCACTGGCCATTATAACGAGTGATTTTTTAAGAGCTTGAGAACTTTTTTTTTAAAAACAACGCATAAAATTTGCAAAATCTCATCGGTTCTTTATTTGAAACGTTAGATTGGTCCATGACATTTACTTTTTGAAGATAATTTCATTTAAATGTTGACCGCGGCTGCGTCTTAGGTGGTCCATTCGGAAAGTCCAATTTTGGGCAACTTTTTCGAGCATTTCGGCCGGAATAGCCCGAATTTCTTCTGAAATGTTGTCTTCCAAAGCTGGAATAGTTGCTGGCTTATTTCTGTAGACTTTAGACTTGACGTAGCCCCACAAAAAATAGTCTAAAGGCGTCAAATCGCATGATCTTGGTGGCCAACTTACCGGTCCATTTCTTGAGATGAATTGTTCTCCGAAGTTTTCCCTCAAAATGGCCATAGAATCGCGAGCTGTGTGGCATGTAGCGCCATCTTGTTGAAACCACATGTCAACCAAGTTCAGTTGTTCCATTTTTGGCAACAAAAAGTTTGTTAGCATCGAACGATAGCGATCGCCATTCACCGTAACGTTGCGTCCAACAGCATCTTTGAAAAAATACGGTCCAATGATTCCACCAGCGTACAAACCACACCAAACAGTGCATTTTTCGGGATGCATGGGCAGTTCTTGAACGGCTTCTGGTTGCTCTTCACTCAAAATGCGGCAATTTTGCTTATTTACGTAGCCATTCAGCCAGAAATGAGCCTCATCGCTGAACAAAATTTGTCACATTTGAACATTTCGAACCGAAAACTGATTTTGGTAATAAAATTCAATGATTTGCAAGCGTTGCTCGTTAGTAAGTCTATTCATGATGAAATGTCAAAGCATACTGAGCATCTTTCTCTTTGGCACCATGTCTGAAATCTCACGTGATCTGTCAAATACTAATGCATGAAAATCCTAACTTCAAAAAAATCACCCATTATGTCCTTGAGAACTTGCCGAAGACAATTTACAAAAACATTTTAGAGTTAAATTGAATCGACATGAAGTACATATAGTACTCGGCGTCCAACGTTCGTTAAAATTCTTCGGATTTATATTAAAGCAATCTTCATATGACTTTTGAAATGAAGCTGAGAAGCATTTCCGTTTTTTTTTTCGTTAATATATTGGCCGCACACATAACAAAATGAGTCCGGATTGTTTTTACATAAAAATGTTCTAGTTTTCTTGCTCATGGCTGATTGAAAATTATGCTTCTGTTACCGCAAACACTTGTTGAATGAATAGAAATGGCTCAAGGAGCTCTTATAAATAATGATACTAAAATTTCGAACAACCCTTAATGTGG
This sequence comes from Phasia obesa, assembly GCA_949628195.1. Classification (NCBI taxonomy): domain Eukaryota; kingdom Metazoa; phylum Arthropoda; class Insecta; order Diptera; family Tachinidae; genus Phasia; species Phasia obesa. The sequence continues at coordinate 116,853,310 of OX451219.1, read as the reverse complement.
TCCTATTTTTTACCTATTCCCAAGAATCGTAAAAAACATTAAGGAATGCTATGCAAAAAATCAATCTTTACAGGTAGCCAGCGGAAAAACCCAATTCGGCGTGCACGCAAATTTATGAACGTTTATTACTTTGCCGCCGCAATTGTCAAAATGAAGCAAGGGCGACAGGTAGCCAACAGAAAAGGAGCATTTCATCGTTTATCAGATTTCTACTGAAATCGTAAAAATTAAAAAACTTTTCCTTTATTGCTTACTTTTTTTAATTCTGAAAATCATAAAAATGCCATAAAGATCTGTTCCAAACAATTTTCTACATTCAATACTGTATTTCCACAGTAACACGTGTCCCACAGAAATACGTGTTTTGCCCAAAACAGTATTTCGCGTACTTGTTTTGCCATACATTTCTCATTCATCCAAAACACTTTGGCAGTACCTGGATATTGTATAGTGGTTTCAAAAGCATCTAATTTTTTTATTTTGTTGCGTTGTGTAATAGGAAGATATCAGTCAATTTTAGCGAAATTTTATATTTTATTGTTAAAAAAGAAAAAAATAAAAAATTTTAAAAGTAAAATGTTTTTGTAAATTGTCTTCGGCAAGTTCTCAAGGACATATAATGGCCAGTGAAAATTGTAATAACTCGAAAACTTAAAGACATGTAGCTTATTGTAAGTCTCATTGTGTTTGCCCTAAGGACCAGGATCCACTTTTTTGCAAAAGGGGAAATAAATAGCGTTAATTTTGCAAAAACTGAAAATTTGTCAATTATTTTCGATTTAAACGCTTTTTTTCAGATTTGGGGCCTATGCGCTACGTGTTAACGTTGTCGAATTCGACTAAAATTTTGTGGGTGGAAGTTTCTCATCAAATCTAACATTAATCCGACATGCACCCCTTGAAATTGGAAAATTTATGTTTTTCACACATTTGAAAACCCGCTATAATGCGTATATCAAGCAAAAAACTAAAATTTTGTGAAAATGAGCGAATTCACTAAAATGTGAATAAATTCGAAAAAAATCAATCGATTTTTATGGTCGATATCTCATTTTGTTGCTATTATATGTCGCTATGCGATAAAAAAATGAATCTGGAAGTTTTTTGCCGTTTTCGATTTTTTATGATTTTTTTAAAACGAAAATTTTTGCCATTTTTACGTAAAAAATATATTTTTTTCTTAAGTTTTTTATTATAACTCCGATACTATTGATCCGATTGAAACGTGATATATAGACGAATTAAAGGCTATGCAAATCTTAATTTTTCTGAATTTATTTTAATAATATCGGACTAGTAGTTTTTCAGTTATCATTAATTATTTGAAGAAACGTCTCAAAAAAATTGCAATTTAAAAAAAAAATTTAAAAAAAAAAATCTATCCATAGAATTTAAAAATTTTACCATTTTTATACAAAGGTAGTCATGATACATCAAAATTATATAGTGGTTTTAAGAGCACATGAAATTTTTTTTATTTTGTTGTGCTGTGTAATATATTTAAAAAAAATAATATTTATTCTTTTTATAATTTTCGATTTTTTTTTTTTTCAACACATACCACTGTCATAATCATCTTTATTTTTATCTAAAATAATAACCATCCATACAACCAGAGAATGGAAGCTATGAAACTGATTTGCTACTAAAAGGTAGCAGTGATAGTAAACGTACGGCAAAGAAACACAAGAAAAAAAATCAACTTTAAAATGATTTTAGTGGCACACTTAGCCGCTTCATTGAAGCACGTAATTATCAAATAATTGGATGCGACACCAGCTGTAATACTTAAAGAAAGAAAAGTGGAGAAATCCTCTCAAGGAAACACAAAATATATGAAACTAAAAGACAAAAACTTTCTAATGCGTTAAAATATTCTAACATTTTCTTCTTTATTCTTCATTTTGAAAATTCTTTGGTAAACGTAAAGCAAAATAAAGGAGCGTTAGAAAATCAGAAGCGGAAGAAAGACAAAAAACAAAGAAACTGAAAAAGCAGAATAGAATCACGTTGACAGCTGTGTCAATGTTATTAAGACATTGGCAGAGGCAAAAACTGCTCTAGAAATAACAACTCTACTGAACTAGATTTCATTAAAATCCATTTAAAATTAATGCAGAGAAAATTAAAAAATATTATTTTGAAATTAGAAAATAATAAAATAATAAAATGTTGAAAAATTTGCATACTTATGCAAGCAAGTCTTCTTATCTGACGGAATAGTTTTTTTTTTAAATCATGACATTGACTGGTTTAATCCTTAAATTTATTACAAACATTTGCTTAGAAAATTTTTATTTAAAAGAATTAAAGAGTAAAAACATATTTCTGATACTGTTACTTGAAGACAATACAAAAAGTGGCGCAAAATTAATCACCCTATCAAAGGATGTTATAAGTTTTACCAATGGCGTCGTAAGCAGTATACAAACAGACAAACAATTTAACGCTAAACCAAACCACGTATACTTCCAAAGGGAACCGCACCAACAACCAGTCGCAGAGAGGAGTGTCTCTCTGTTGGGCTACTGATTCCTATGGTACCAGTTTTTGGACACTGGTCGGGCCTCGAACGACCCTGTATTACACAGACCTGTTCTTCCAGAATGTACCGCAATGACAATTAGTGCCCCTGGGGGTGAACTTCTCAAGAGCGTGGAAAAATTGTGTCGATTTTTACCAATAATCGGTTGGTGGTGTTAGCGCAGCGTGAATTTCGAGTTCGATTTTATAATCGTGTCCGCCACTTGGCTGCTTGACTCGAACATATTGGAACCACAAAAGACTGAGAGCAAAGAAACATCAATCAAACAACGTATGACGCAATTGGCCATCACCCCAACAGCGAATACTAGTGAAAGATTTACGCAGAGCAGTACTCAATCTAAAAAACGAAGAGAATGATTTTGAGTGAAAATCAGAATGAGGGATGTGGTGAATTCTTACTTACACAGCAGGAGCTATAGTAAATATTGTGATGGAAGCGTTTCCGGTCGCGTAAACTTCTGTTGTCTTGATTTGGCATGACCAGCATACCGGACTTCTTCCTTGGGGTATAGTTAAGCTTATACCAACAACCTCTCGCCAGTCGCAGCTCTCAGTTATCACCGGATATCTTGCGGAAAGTCATGGAAAATGCGAAAAGGGCACAAATGTGTAGCATCGCTGGCAGCAACTACTTGATGGATATCATCTTTTTCACTTAATATCTAACAATTTCCATCACCCGACTCTTTATTAGTAAAAAAAATTTTTCAAAAACAAAATTGGATGATTTTTGTTCCACCGAGTATTTTGAAGACATTTTTTTTGAGTAAAAGAGATTAAATAGACATTAGACTGATAGACTAGCACACTACCTACTAGCCTACCTGGGCACACAATTTTTTTATAATGAACCAAATATATGGGTACCCTAAGAGATACCCGGCAGCATGACCATGTCTGTACATGTTTAATCAACCTAAAACTGTCCTGACTCCTAAGCTTTGAAATGGTTTAGAATTAGAACTGTAGATCATTGTAAAAAATAAATATTTTGCAGTAAAAAATGACTTTTTCATAGAGAAATCCTTTTGGACAAAAATATTTTCTGTCCGATAAAATATATGTATGTACTTAATGACAACTTTATATTTCAGGCCCCGTAACTTCCATTCTACGGACTGAGTTTGATAACTTTCAATTTTCCGGTGAAGTAATAGACGTTTCGCATGACACTTTGGTGATATGAATTAACTACTAAGGCCGTGTGATCTTTAAAATTTTTCTTGCGGAGGTGTACTGAAGTCGCGACAGAGTAATTAAATAAAAACTTGATTAACAGTTTTCAAACCACATTTGTATACATTTGTGTCCTTATGTATGTATTGTAATGTAGGGAAATATCGAAGCAGACCACTTCCATAATGGGTCCCTTCCGTCCTCTATTATTACATTCAACCGAAATGTAATTTACGGAAACCTACTAACATTGAGTCATCGCTACAACCATCCCTTAATCTTGATTATAGTTATTTCAGACTGTCGACTGGTAACTGACGGCCTTCTTTCTCATCACACAGTCTGTAGTAATTGCTAACATTTGTTCACGGCTCAGGCATCCACCTTAACCGAGAGCACCTTTTTCAAAATTTTTATAAATTAGTGTTAAAAAATTTCAAAAGGGTTCTAAAATTAAATTAATAATACAACTATAATTTTTTCACTAATTACTATTGAAATATTTAATTATTTAGTTAAATTTATTTTTTTGTTTTAATATCTATATTAAATAATAACCAACTGACGATATTGAAATTATTAAAATAAATTTATATAAATTCCATGTTGCAGATGATGCACGAACCTAAAAAACCAATTATCATTAAAAAGTTATATATTTTTATTAATTACTAAATAATAATTTATTATTCAAAGTCCTAAGGACCTTAACAAACCAACAAAAAATAAATTAATTAAAATAATGTTTTTTTGTTAATTTATTTAAGGTTTAATTAAAATACAATAAATTGATTTCAAAATCACAAATTTATTACAATTATTTCGAATTAAAATGCAATAAAAAATATAAAAACTAAATAAATTATAAAAAAAAAAATAAAAACACTTTTAAGCTCCAGGGTCTCATATAATAAAAATATTTCTCTTTTTAAAATTTTTATGTTTGCGTTTGTAATTCATAAATTATAAATGACCTTTTAATATGTTTATATTTGTATAAATAAATATGTGTGTGCTAAAAATATATAAATGACAGTTCATATGAAATTCGGATGCTTTAGATATTTAATAACTTTTAATTAAAAAGTCAGACATAATTAGTATTAGGTAGAGTATCCACTCGATTAATCATCGTTCGATTAAGCGTAGAATTTTAAGTCGATTAATTGTTCCAGTAAGAAAAATTGCAAATTTCGATGTAAAAAAAAATCTAACAAATTATATCGGTTAATCGACTAATAATAATTTCTATTAAGATCTCCATTTTTTTACTTTTTATTTGTTCGTTTAAGAATTATTTCGAACTGGATGTGTTTAGTAAACATACAGAGAAAAAATATATACTTATAAAAAGAAAACAGTAACTCATTTCCTGTCTGTCTGTTTTACTTTCGCATTCGTAAAAATTACTGAATTTTACCAATATTTTGTAAGAAGGTCCTTAGTATCCTGATTCCAATATCGGATACTTTTTTCCGCAAAAATATCTTTTAAGTAGAGAAAGAGCAATTGTGGAACAAGACTAACTTGAGTACCTGCCTACTCGGCCTAACCTCACGGTGGTCTTACCACCGAGTGTAGACTAGCGCCCCCATTGTGTAGTATAACAACACTTTACGATTGCCACCAATCGCTTTTTGTGTGTGATACAGTCACAATGAGTAGCAATTTATATAATATGGCAAGCCTTTCCAAGGCAAACCTAGATCCATATTATAGCCTCGTGCTTAGGGGTTTGGAGACTATCCAAACTCCGTCTGTTGAGAGTGCAACAGCACACTTGATCGACCTTGCACCTTACCTACATAAATCGATCTTAAACCACAACCACCACGTGTACCCCCGAAGGGGACCTCACCAATAACCGGTCACAGAGAGGATAGGCTCTCTGTGTGGCCACCGATTCCCGTGGTACCAGTCCTTTGGGCACTGGTCGGACCTCGAAGAGGACCCGTATGTTTTAACACACAGACCTTTTCTTCCAGATTTAGGCTCTAGGAACCCTAGCCTCTGGTGCCCCTATTTTCCCCGAGTGAACCGCGTCAAAGCAATTGCCATTCCTGCAGTGACAATTGGAACCCCCGGGGGTGTAGAGAAAGAGCAGTGAAAGTACGCAATTTTACCGATTTAAAGACACCTTTTATTTTTGAAAGCGGAATATTTTAAACACGGTTATGCAACAGATGGCGCTGTTTAAAAAAAATGACAAAATATGAATTAAAATATTCTAAACACTTTTTACAGAGCTTTAAAATTATTTTTAGAATTTTATCCAGGGATGGGTACATTTATATTAAGTAAATACGAATATGTATACAACAAAAATATGTATATACCTGAAGTTGAAGTGCACTATCTACTTATAGAAAACAAACTTGGAATCCGCTGGTCAGTTAACATTAGTTTTGAAAATTTCACTAACTGTCGCCAATTAATTTATAAATTTTGTGAAGAAAATTTAGATAAAAAGTAAAAATGTAAAATTTTTAAACTCTTTCAGAACATGGGTTTCAAAAAAACGTTTATTTGTAGTGTAACATACATATTAATAAATAATAAATCAAATTAAAGAAAATGTGGATGTGGTGGGAAATTTAGTTTACAAGACGTCTAAGTTCGATCTTAACTAAAGGCTGAAACAGCAGGCTGCAGTGCCAAATTGTATCGTCAATTGGGTAAAAAATATGACTGTGACACATTACAGGAATTCGAAAAAGGAAGAGAAACCAGCAACATTCACCACCGAAACACAACATAAGACTATGAAAAGCAGGTTACGCAAAACTCTCCAAAAATTACTTTTCCTGCTCACCAGAGTACAAATGCGTGATGGATGACGAGTCATATTTCACCGTCGGAGGCAATAAATGGCAGCCAAAGTGTTAGTTTAAGTCTTCCAGATACAACGCACCTGAAGAAACAAAGTTTATCCGAAAGAAAAAGGTTTCAGGAAAAGTTTTGTTGTGGCATCAAAGAACGGTTTTTTACAGTTGGTTTAGCTGTGAATGCCCAAGTTTATAATGAAAAATGTGTATATCCAAAATAATAAATCTTTAATTAAAATAAGTTATATTACACATATTTTTTTGTTACTTTTAAGTTTGTTCGGATTTCATTCACCAAACGTTAGTTTATCTTAATAGACTGTAAACTGCCCTTTGTCTAAGTATCAGTTAAAATGTGTTTCAGAATTCCTCTTACTACGAGTATTCCTTACATATTCATGTATGTAACGTTACATATCGTCGCGTTTCTTCTTAAACCACGTAAGCGTCATTTTTACGAAATTGACATTTTAGGTTTTTATGGTAGAAAATAACATTTGCCACCAGACTACATTCTCATCCTAACAAGTTTGTATGAAAAATAAAAAAATCCATTTTCAAAACCTCGTAAGCGCCATACAAATGACATTTGCATGAAAAATATAATGGCTTTTATATTTCAACTTGGAAATGTTAAAGACTCAACAACAAAGTTTTTTGTATTTAAGAATAAAAAATCAGGCGAGATTCAGGCCAATTGGAGCATTTTTGGTAAAGTTAAAAGTTTTTTTTGATAAATACAAAAATAAATGTTAATTTACACACAGAAATTTGCAATTTTCTGGTTGCGCCAAAACCACGTAAGCGACAGATTTGGCTACAATTAATTGTTAGTAACAAATTTAAAAAAAATGTTTCTATACCCTTCAGAGAGTCACACAGCCATGTTTTGTAAAAAAAATTGTTTTGAAACCCATATTAAAGAAGTTATTGAGTTTTGTTCGTTTTATGAAACTTTTTGGCGCTTAAGTGGTTTAAGAATAAACGCGACGATATGTGTGTTTGAAGTGCAAAAGTAAACAGTTAATATTTGCAATTCATGAAAAATTTTATGTTCAACGTTCAAGATAAGGAACATTTTTCGCATAACGACAAAATCATACCATTTAACAAATAATTCATATATGTATGTTTTTAATGCCACAAAATAATAAAAAATTAAATTCTAACTTAATTATCGAGCATTCTAACAAAGACCTTCACTTGTTGCAGTGAAACACTTTTTGGGATTCGAACCCCCAACCTCATAGTCTAGCATACTGCTTACTAGCCTGCTGGGTAGTTTATATTTAACTTATATTGTATATTACCGAAAAGCTATAAAATTTCTATCAGTTCATATTATTTATGCTCAATATTTTTTCTGCGTACACGCAAAGAAAAAACATGGTTGAGGTAACCATAATCTAAGAGCAACATGTTATGGTTAAATTATATGGTTCTATCAAACCATATTATTTTATACCATAATAATAATATTTTTGTCATTGAAACATATTATTGTCTTACGTAAAAATAAGATTGTAAAATACAACCATAATTATGTTTTTAATATAAACCTACTATAACACACTGTGTAATTTTTTAAGTCGTGGCAAAATAACCATATACGGACAACACTACGTCATAAAAGACCAAAAAAAAGACCCCTGTCTCCCAGTTTTGCCCAAGGTCCTTCAGGTTTTTTTTTATGGGCCCTCGATGTCATTTTTGCAAAAAATGATCATTTCCTCAAGCTCATATTTTGCAAACCGTTTGAAATTTGCAAAGTTGTAGCTCTTGTCATAAAGAACAAAAATTGTTAACATATAAAATCAAAAAAAACTTCATCTTCAAGGTCAAAATCGCAAAAAACTTTAAAAAATTCAATTTTTTTACCTTTTTCCCTTGTTCAGGTCCATAGGTAGCAAACCCTTCAAAATTCAAGGAAACATTCAACTACAAAAATGAACCTAAGATCTCAATAAACAAATTTCTGGAACATATGAACTACCTAGGAATGATTCTTAATAACATACTATGTTTAATAATATATATTATGGTTATAAATATAATTTTATTTGTTAAAAATATTTATTAAAAATAATTTGGTTGTGGTTTGAATTTTAATATGGTTCAAATCAACCATGTTGCTTTTCTGGTGCGTATAAACATTGAATGATTAACTGTTAACAAAAACTTGTTTATCATGACCAAAGTATTGTTTAAAATAACTATAATTTTTTCACAGCAAACATGCATTGTTACAGAGAACATAGTGTGGTAGCCGTGACCATACAATAACCATGTTTTTTCTTTGCGTGTATTGGAGTAAGAAATGAAAATAATTTTTTAATTAAAATAAACAAATTTTCATTAATAACCATACCCATAGTTGTCTTTTCTCATTGAATACAATTTTCTCAAATATGAGCGATTAATGCTAATTATCCGATTATTCGACGAAAATTTAAATTGCAAAATCGATTAATTATTTGCTAGAATAAATTCACAACCCGATTAAATGCATACTCTTGTAACAGGTCAATTTGAAACAAACACCCCTCGACCTAATTTAGCCCACCTCTTAGCAGAGACATTATTAATATTTTATTTTTATCGCAAGCAAATCGTCTAAAAAATTTAAATAAAAAGCTCACATATTTTTTAATTACATACTTCTATACAAATTTTTCAGACGTATCGCTCGCTTGTAATACAGAAACAGCGCGTAAATATTCTGATACTTTTTAGGGTTCCGTACACAAAGTGTAAAAACGTAACCCTATTGTTTTCGCTACAATGTCTGTCCATCTGTCATCTCTGGAACCGTAGTAGGTAGACTCTTGAAATTTTCACAGACGATGTATAGCTGCTGCCGCTATAATAACAAATACTAAAACTTATAGGGTGTTCCAATAGAGAGGTGTTATGCACGAAAATGTGTTTATTTCTTGAACTGTAGGAATGATACACTTGAAATTTACAAACAGTAATTGAAACTTAGTTCACTATATAAACAATTATAAAAAAATAAAACTAAAAATTAAAGGGTGTTCCGATAGTAGTGTGATTTGCATGTATAAGGCATAAGTTTTGAACCATAATAGGTAGACTCCTGAAATTTTCACAGAAGAGGTATAGCAGTGGCCGCTATAACAAAAATTAAAACTTATAGGGTGTTCCGATAGAGAGGTGTTATTCTCGAATATGTGTTTATTTCTTGAACTGTAGGAGGCATACACTAAAAATTTACAAACTGTAATAAAAACGTAGTTATCTTTATAAACAAGTCTAAAAATAAACCTAAAAATTAAAGGGCGTTCCGATAGTCGTGTTATTTGTATTTATAAAGCCTTATTTTTGAACCATAATAGGTAGAATCTTGAAATTTTCACAGAAGGTGTATATCGGTAATCGCTGTAGCAACAAATATTAAAATTTATAGGGTGTTCCGATAGAGAGATGTTATTCACAAATATGTGTTTATTTCTTGAGCTGTAGGAGGCATACGCTAAAAATATGTAAGCGGTAATTAAAACTTAGTTCGCTATATAAACAAGTATAAAAAAATAAACCTAAAAATTAAAGGGTGTTCCGATAGTGGTGTGCTTTGTATGTGTAAGGCCTAAGTTTTAAACCATAAAAGGTAGACTCTTGAAAATTTTACCAAAAGTGTATAACTACGGCCACTATAGCAAAAAATACTAAAACGTAGGGTGTTCCAAAAGTGACGTGTTATTTACGTTTATGTCTTTTTTTGAGTTGTAAGAGGCAACCACTTACAATTGGCAGACAGTAATTAAAACTATGTTCTTTTTATAAACAAGAATACAAAATTGAACTTAAATACTAAAGGGTGTTCCAATAGTGACGTGATTTGCATGTATATAGCCTAAGTTTTTTATGAATAGGTGGAATCTTGAAATTTTTACAGGAGGTTTACAACTATGTCCACTATAACAAATAGTAAAAATTAAAGGGTTTTCCGCCAGTGATAGATACCCTCTTCAAATATTTATAGTAGATGTGTTACTTCGGCCGCTATAACAAATACTTAAAATTGAAGTGTGTCCATTAGTGACGTGTTTTTCACGAATATTACCTTATTTTTTTAACCGCAATAAGTGGGCTCCTGATATTTTAATAGAAATTGTATTACCAAGGCCGCTATAAAATCAATTACATACTACAGGATGTTCCAATTATGATGCAATTTTCTCGAATATTACTTTAATTTTAAAATTTAAGGCTGTCCCATAAGACAAAGAAATAAACAACTGGAATTTTTAAATTATACTGAACAAAGTACGGAACCCTACGTGTGTGAGTCTAACTCGCACTTGACTAATTTATTTTAGTTTCTTTACATCCCTGCCAAATAAGATACATTTAAAGTAAAAATGCAGGTTAACTAGATGTTAAAAGAACCCTGATATAAACATATAATTTTTTCTGTTCCAACAAAAAAATAGTTTTTGCGGCAGGTTTGCAACTCAAAATTGAATTTATTTTTTACTACACCTGTCCCCTTGTCCCCTCTTTTTTAATTTTATTTAATAAACTTTAACGGTTTATATATACCCGCTGCCATTCATTATAAATAAAATTAATTAACATTATTAACACTACTACCATAAATTATATTCATGCACTATTTATTAATGTTTGAATGTATGATGAAAAAATGGTTATTATTAAAAACAAAAGTTTTGTTTTTTTTAGTTGTTTGTGTGAAAATTGTATTCAACCATAAAGTATTGGATTCACTGGTCAGTTTTTATTTTATGAGTTTTTATTTTTATTTTCTATTTTTATTACATTTTTTGTTGAGTCACAATGTTTCGTCAAGAAATTTTATGCACTAAAATGTAATTAAACAGAACTCTTAGAATTAAAAAGAAGGTGTAAAATAATATGGTTTCTGTAATAAATTTCATTTTTATATTTTTCGCCTGAAGTGCTAAGAAAACAGATGACACCATAAAAAGTAACAAAAAAAAAACATTCTAAATCGTGAGCTATAGATATCTTAGAATAAAATGTTTATTGACTCCTCAAAATGAACGAAATTAGGACCAACCCATTGTGCAAATCTTGAAATACTTTTCCACTTGTCATAAGTAGTAATGGTTCATTTTCAAATTACAGGGATAAGTAAGCAACAAAAAACTCGATTAAAACTTTATCATTGTTGGTATTTGGGATTAAGATCTTCTTACCAGTAGAAAATTGCCTGGTAAACGGATATGTACTCCGGTTTTTTCTTCGATAGATGAGGTCGTCTTTGCTTTAAATTAACCAATATTTATTTTCCCAAAAGCTCTAATTAATATTATAATTATTTATATAATAAACGTTTAATCCCTTTCAAGGTAATCGACAGCATGCAACCAAATAACTTCGGCCATAGCCTTGTTGGCCAACAGTCCCTAAGCCTCCTTTGGTGATGAGAACATGTCTCGTTCACAGTTACAAAATGACACAAAAACTGGTTTCACCACACACTCCTTCGTAGCAGACACATGGCTTCGCTTATGGTCGAGTGTGAGCCATCGAAAGCACCATAGTTTCTCAATTTAATAGCTTTGAAAGATATAATCGTCGTAAAAGAGTTTGTCGAATTAATTGATTTTCGAAAAAATATCAAACAATTTACCAACTTTGTTCTGCCGTAAGTCCGCTCACGATAAAATTCCAAACTAAACTAACCTCAAAACAACCAAGAACTATCAAATCGGCAGTCATAGAGCACAGTAATGCCAATTTAAATATCTTCAACTCTAAAAACACGCTTTATTTGAAAATATTTTATGTCCAAATATCTTTTGTGCTGCAGCAGTAAAGGACATTCCTAACATATGCATGTCCCTTTGAAAAACTTTATTTTTTTTTTTTAATTTAATTTATAAAACTATTTGGAGAATATTTTAAAAGATTTTCTTGTTAGCTCCGTTATTTTTTCCTAAATAAAAATTTACCATGAACTAAAAAACTAATTTTCCATCCGATTGCTCACATCAATAAAACTAAATGCACAAGCATTTGTTTTAAAAAAGTTCTTTAATTTTTAATATAAATGTTGGTTTTAATGCAATACCTTCAAAAAACCATGCTCACACACAGACTAATAGTTGCGAAAGATTTCAAAACTTCTTTTAAAACAGCATTTAAAACGTGTATGAATGTGCATTAAGTCTGGGTCCCTCGACACGAGCAATGACGACAATTTCAAACTTAAACTAAAGTTCACTTTAAGTTCGTTAGCGTATCCGTATCCGTTTGTTTGATTTTATATCAAACTTTAGATGAATGTCAACAGAAAGAACAATGAACTTTGAAAAAAAAACTTGCTTGGCAAGTATAAAAAGTGCAAAATTAAAAAAAAGATAACGACTAGCAAAAAATCATAAAATGTTTCTAATAAAAAAGCACAAAGAAAAACTCTAGAAAACAAACAACACCATGCAACGCTTTATAATTTTCCCCCCTTCCGATGGCTTTATTGCCATCTAGCGTCGTCTTTTTTTTTTTTTTTTTTTTTTGTTATTAAGACATGTTCATATAAATGAACAGCACTAGAAGCTAAAGGGTTTTCTAGGAGGGACGGGTGAATATTCAAATTAAATACAGCAAGCTGCATGGCGTAAGATGTTAACAATATTGAGAGGCCTATTTATAAACCGGCAGGTCCAATACTCGATGACTTTGACGTAAATATATCAAGCTAAGTTTAAGTATACGAGTATATGTAATCAGTCAGAATTGCGACTTTTAACTTAATCCAAAAAATGTATGGTCAACGGAAGCTTAGTCGCCAGCAGGCACTCTGGATACCATTTGACAGACTTACCTGCATAATGTGGCTATCTAAACAGGTTGTTTGCCTCTCTGCTCAACAATAAATAATCAATAATCAAGCCTCACAACGGGTGAAAAAAATGAATCTCTGATGTAACTCTAGTTAAAAATGAGTCAATATGAGATCTTTACGACTAAACTGAAAGGTCTCTGAAGAGGTTGTTGTCGCATTGAATAGAATCAGGTTTCTAGAATGGCTCACAACCAAATTATCAGGGGTGGAAAACAACTTTAAAATGAACCAACAGAAGCTCAGTCCCTAGTATACGGACTCTTGATACTACTTGCGTAGTGTGGAGGGATGGCATTTCTCTTACCCCAACAATGAAGCTTTACAAGGCTGCAAAGATTAATATATGGTAACACAGTGCAACACGGAAAAAATAACCATATACGGACACCACTACGTGATAAAAGACCAAAAAAAAAAAGATCCCTGTCTCCCAGTTTTGCCCAAAGTCCTCCAGGTTTTTTTTATGGGCCCTCAAAGATGTGGGGCCTCGATGTCATTTTTGCAAAAAAATGATCATTTACTCAAGATCATATTTTGCAAACCTTTTGGAATTTTGATATACTCTCTGAGGCAAAGTTGTAGCTCTTGTCATAAAGAACAAAAATTGTGAACATATAAAATCAAAAAACTTCATCTTTAAGGTCAAAATCGCAAAAAACTTTAAAAAATTAAAATTTTCTTAACTTTTTTCCCCTGTTCAGGTCCATAGGTAGCAAACCGTTCAAAATTCAAGGAAACAATCAACTACAAAAATGAACCTAAGATATCAATAAACTACTTTCTAGAACATATGAACTTCCTAGGAATGATTCTTAACACCGTTTAGGTAGCGCTTAGGTAGCCGCAAAAGTAAAAAATTTCTCGAAAATTTTTTAGCTACCTAAGCGCTACCTAAACGGTATTAAAAATCATTCCTAGGAAGTTTATATGTTCTAGAAAGTTGTTTATTGAGATCTTAGGTTCATTTTTGTTGTTTCCTTTTGTTGTTTTCCTTGAATTTTAAACGGTTTGCTACCTATGGACCTGAACAGGGGAAAAAAGGTAAAAAAAAAGAATTTTTTAATGTTTTTTGCGATTTTGACCTTGAAGAAGAAGTTTTTTTGATTTTATATGTTCACAATTTTTATTCTTTATGACAAGATCTACAACTTTGCCTCAGAGAGTATATCAAAATTTCAAACGGTTTGCAAAATATGAGCTTGAGGAAATGATCATTTTTTTGCAAAAATTACATCGAGGCCCCACATCTTTGAGGGCCCATAAAAAAAACCTGGAGGACTTTGGGCAAAACTAGGAGACAGGGGTCTTTTTTTTGGTCTTTTATGACGTAGTGGTGTCCGTATATGGTTATTTTGCCATGACTTAAAAAATTACACAGTGGGTAATAGATCAAATGAAAAAAAGAAGTAATAATGATATCTCGATAGAAAAGTCTATTCCGTAATCTGAAAAGTGGCTACCGCTAAAAGATTTCTAGCAGAGGTGCTAGAATTTTAAAAATTACAACATTTACAATATAATAGCATACGACAAGGGATGCACGGCACACAAGATCTTGATAGCTAGTGAGCGAACTGTAGATACTTTTTTAATGACATTTGCAGAACACTCTGCAAATGCAGTCTGTTAACCGGAGAAAATCAATCGAGATGAAGAATAAGTTTTTGTAAACTGTTTCATTTACACATCAATACTATGGCAAGTGTCTTCGTTTTAGACCTCGTGACACCATTGTGATGATATATTTAGATCATATAATTACAATAACTATTTGATACTCAATAAAATAATTGTTTTTTTTCGAATGTATTAGAAAGCTTTTTACTTTATTCTTGTGTATAAATTTTAGTTATTAATAAAATATATTGCAGTCACAACATAGATGACACCAAAAGATATGAAAAAATTTCAATGCTGCCTTTTGTCATTACATTGATGCAACTTAATGACATTTGCCATAACATTGTTGTCATAATTCCTTTGATACGGCTTCAATAATCCGACGATTAACTTTTAGCTCTGCCTCATCGCACAGAGGGGTATTTTGCGAATTTAGCCGGACATTAGGCCAAAAATTAATTTTGAGAAATGTAAAAATTTAAGTACCCAGCTCGACAGACAACAAAATTCTGCATCGTATAGTGAACTTTCACTATACGAGATTGAGATTGAGATTTGTTGTTTAAAGTCAGGAAAGTTGAGTAAATTGCATACGTTTTTATCGACTTTAAACGATTTTGAGAGGTTTGCAATATATTTTTGGTGGTTAAACGAATAAAGATTTTGTATTGATTTTTTTTCTGTAAAAGGGTTTGTTAGTAGCTACTTATGTTAATTTTTAGAAATTTTTTTTTTAATTTTTAATGATAAAAAATTTTGTTAAAAATTAAAAAAAAATTTTTTTTTGTAAAATTTTTTGTCAAAAAAGAGTGAAAAGCTTTTTAAGAGTGATCTCCATCGCGATCCTAAAAATTTTATATATCACTACAAAATTTAAGATCTCTTCTTTTATGCTGTAAAAAAAAACGTTGCACCATTTTTTTTTGCGATTTTTTGAAAATTTTACCCATTTATGTTTTTTCTTATCTGGGATAGGTAAATACGTGTAAGAAACCCTTGTATATTCATAAAATGTTTTGGTTTTTAATAAGTAAAGGTAGATGGTTTTTATTTAAATCATTACATCTAACGCTGTTATTACCTGTACAAAAAACAATTTAAATATCAAAAGAGATGTAGACGTAGATGCCCTTTCTTTCGGACTAACTGCTTTACACGCCAGAATTCGCCTATTTGAGAGCATATTACCCTGTCATATAAACTGTCAGTGAAAAAATGGCAAATAAAATCTGATGCGGACAAAGCCATTGTTAACGCGAGGGAAAAAATATCCATGAAAAATTTAGAAGTGAATTAGGGCTAGTAGTGGGTGTACCGATAGCTGGATTTGGAAACACCAACGATGGTAACACTAGCAGAAGATTTTTTTTCCAATCCTGAATTAGCTGCAGAAATAACTGTACTTAACGCTGAAGAGGATTCAGATTCGGAAGAGGTCTTTGAAGAATCCGACGAAGAGGAACCATGGCACTCATCATCACCTTAATGCAAAGGAGAAGTTGTATTAAATAAATTAATTGTTATAATTTTAAATAAAATTTATCGTTAAAATCATAAATAAGTTCTTACTATGAATAAATTAATTATTTTCCGATAAATAAAATACTATTGTTACGTTTTTACTTTACGTTGGGTTCCTTTAATTGCAAAATAAATACACTCTGTTATTACTTTTACTGTAAGTCACTTTATTTATTTAACACCACTGTTCAAAAATACAGCAAACTGTTAAACACTCTTAAAATTCGACAACTTAACTCTTTGACTTTTAAATTAATACTGCCATACTACTCGCCACCACGATTCACTTATATTGGTGATTTAAAAGCACCAGAATGTTCTATTCCAGACAGGTCTGGCAGGTTCGATTGTTATTGCTCTTGTTTTCTGTTTGTGTGGTTGTTTATTTCTTTATACCTGTATGTGTGGCTGTTTATTTGTTTATGCTTGTATTTATGTATGTGGCTGTGTATTTAACTGATGAGTGTTTATTTAAGGCGTTACTCTTTATTGTTTGTTTCTTTCTTTCATCACTGTAAGAAAACAAACCATTAATGTTGTTGTTGTTCGAGAGTATTGTGGTTCAGAGCCTATAATGAATAAATTCTTCTTTCGTAACACTATAATGTAACAAAAATATTTTACACATATATAGTTTTTGAACATTCCTTGACCTTAAAAGTTGTAATTGCTAAACAAAATGACGGGAAAATCAAAAAAAAAACTTGCAATTTTCAGAGGTATGATTAGTTCTTCCAAAGGGAACTTTTTTCTCCTTGATCCGATTTTTCCTATTTTATAGCATTGACCCTAACAGATTTTTCTGCAAAGTTTCATTAACCTAGGGGCACTCAGTACATTTTTAGAGCCAATATAAACTAAAAAAAAAGTAATGTCCGGCTAGATTGGCAAAATACCCCTATGTGCATCGTTTACAAATTTAAACCTTGATTTTGGTTAAAAGAAATTTATTATCAGAGTTGTCCGGTGACAGTGATAGCAATGACAATAGCGTATTTTTCAGGAGATGTACTGTATTTTGATGCACCTCGCTAGCTGACCATTTTGATTGTTAATCCAAAAGTAGGCCATTTATCATTTCTTGTGATTTTATCTTCTGTGAAAGCTAGAGCTACATAGATGGTCGATGTAAGAAATATTTAAACGCAAAGCTGAAGAGTGCGGACGGCTAAAACCTCTTGCACTACACAGAATGCATGAGATCTTACGGACAGCTGCAACGTGTTCAACAAAATATATTTTTCGTTAATATACAGATAGTTACCATCACCAACCGAATTGAATATTATCCATAAAAAAAGTTCTCAAAGCTCACATCATTTCCACAAGAAAATAATTTGTACGCCCTTATTTAAGAACCCTATATAACTATGACTACAATGCATTTAAAAGGAGTGAAATACAAAAATAAACTTTAAACGAAAATAGCATTACAGACAATGGCTTGCAATTGTGCAATTGCACACACGTGACTAGAAATCTTAACGAAATTTTCAAACACCAAGATTTTTTTATTTTATTTTGTTTTTAATTTTCCTCATTTTTGGAAAAAAAATCGTTCAGAGATTTCTTTTGCGGTAGTTTTTTCTTCTTTCGTTTAAAAACTTTTTGTCGAAAAAAAACTATTTTATTTTAGAACAGATTCTTGCAGTTGTACACGGGTATTTTTACATTGTACTAAATATTTTTTAAAGGAATAAAAATTATTTTTTTAACTATAACAGCTATAGTTGGTTTTGCCTGGAAGTCGCTAGTTATGCAACGAATAGCAATTATATCATTAGACTTAGCCTTTTTTTTAACTAGGAAAAATAGAAAGCCTAGTGTGAACGAAGTCTTGTGCTCTTTAAAAAAAATTGATTTTTAAAGAAATTTTTATTTATTTTTGTTGAAATCTTAGAGTAATGAAAAATTTTCAATACTTGCTAAATTCACGATTTGTTATTAAACTTTAATATTTAGGAAAATTCTAATACTTGTTTTGTGAAATCTTGATTTTTTTGGCTGAGTATGGTTGGTGATGGTGAATTTCACTTTGTGAAATTCTCGATTTATTTTTGAAAAATTTAAAAATTTTGGTCAAATCTAATTTTTGGTTGAAATTTCAATATTTGGTGAAATTTTTGATTTTTATCGAAGTGTCGGTTTTTTTGGTAGAATTTTGCAATTTTTCTGTGAATATGAGGGCAATTTGATAGTTGCGCGTCTTTTTGCACAAAACAGCATTTTATTTATCAAGACAGATTGCTGTAAGCTCATTACAATAACCTTTCTCAAGGTCCTTAAAATAGGCGTTTGTTTAAATGATGGCTCAGTAGACTAGTAGGTAGTGTGCTAATCTATCAGTACTGGGTTGTGGGTTGAATTCCCACCAAAGACTCCAGAATTTTTTACTACAAGTTTGCAGGGAGACCAAGAAGAAGCTTGTATACACGCAAAGAAAAAACATGGTTATTGTATGGTCACGGCTACCACACTATGTTCTCTGTAACAATAGATGTTTGCTGTGAACAAAGTGTAGTTATATAAAACAATACTTTTCTAATACATATAAAACAATACAATAACATAGTACTATGTTGTTTTTATGTAAGACAATAATATGTCCCAACGACAACAATATTATTTTTATATATAACCATATAATTCAACCATAACACGTTGCTCTTAGATTACCTCAACCATGTTTTTTCTTGGCGTATATAGGCTAACATAAAAAGGCTTTGGACCACCACGGGCAGACACATATTAAAAATGGTGATGCTGTTGTGACCTTAGCCTTAAGTAAATGTTAGCAATTACACTGTGGAACAAATTTAAGTTAGCAAAAGTTAGATCGATTCTGAGAGTGAGGGGTGAGAATAGAGGCTAAATTAGAAAATCCGTATCGCGGCATTTATTATGTTAGTTCGAATTTTTTTACCATAAATCCTGTGAAGAGGACATACATCATATATCATATATCAATTGCCAGAAATCACTAAAGTCGAGAGTGTAAAGGCTAGTGATAGCACGAGACTCAATGAGAGTAAGGTATTCGTAAATTTTCGGTCAAATACCAAAAATAATTGAGGAACGAAGGGGGTCAAGAAGGGACCCACGAACTTAGTAGTTTCCTTCGGTATGCCCCCTACAAAATAATAATAAAAGTGGCTCATTTATTTGATCCAAATCTCTTGATACCCAGCCATTTCTGGATAGAGAGCAGTTTACAGTCATGGTTTAATGGATTTTTGAAATAGTGACTACTAAACGTGAGCTTAAAACGTCTTGTTAGACTAACTTCATAATGTTCAATAATGAATTGGTCTCTTTTTTCTTGCACTTGATTTCATGTGTATACAAATATTGTTGTGCTCTTAAATAAAAACATACAATAGCATTTGCTCTTCTTCCAACCAATGCAATATTTGTTGTTGTTTGAAATAAAATTTCAGTAGTGAATATTTTGTTTCAATAGTGTCTCTTGATATAAAATACTGTTATAGCAGACAACATGTATGTAAATGTATGATGTTAAAAGCAAGGGTTTGTACTTTGTATTTTAGTTATTTTATATTAATTTGCGCGTTGAGTGGTTGAAAATAGAAAACTGTAGTAGATTGAATTTTTTTAACTTTTATTGATGAATAAAAAAATCTAATTTAATTTTTTCTCTCAAAAATCAGAGATTTTACTCTCAAGAAAATTTAAGTAAAATGAACTAGTGAACAATATGAAATGCTCAGCATATTTATTGCACTTGAAAAAACTATCCGGTCAAATCAGGTCTTATGCATGGATTTTTATCATAATGCATGGGACAGGCCTTTTTCTTCGCTAGATGAGGTTGTTTTGGCTTTAATCAAAAACTTTTTAATAATGTTCGTCTGTAAACGTTTTACCTTTTTAAGAAAATCAATGTGAGTAATACCTATTGCATTCCAAAAAAAAAAAAACTATGGCCATGAACTTATTGTACTACAGACCCACCTACTTTAAAGAACTTTCAGCCAAAGAAATTCAATCTTTTAATTGTTCTTTGATCTCTGGTCTGGCTACCTCACGCACTTTCACCCGCCAATTGCCCAACAGCAAGTCATATATATTATTCACTTTTGCCGCGCAGGAAATACAAAATGTATCGGAATTATGAAACTGGCTCGAAAAACGAGATTTTACTCAACTACTTATTTCTTTATCATTTTACTATATAATTTGAGGGTGCTGTATCTTAAGTAGTTGTACGTTGACTACTAAGCAATGGTAACGAGTTCAATACTCAGCATGGCAACATCAGTTTTTCTGATATGTATTATTTTTTCTCTTTATAATAATACATATCACAGCGCCCTACTTCGCCGCTATTACCATATAGCACAAAATCGCCGGCGAAGTAAAATAATTATAAATTGGCTATGTTACTTCAAACTAATTCGCCTAAATAACACCAGAGGCGCTTGCAACCCTGTTATAAAAATAATCATAACGTGCAGTTGCAGTGTTGCCATAAACGAAGCTTTACTATCACACTAACTTACCATCTGTCTTGTCTACTACTCTCCCTTCCAAAGGAAGTAACACAGTAAAGATAGGCATTAATTGCCTGAGTGTTTCTTCTCTTAAAAAAAAAATAATTCAACCATATAATTTTACATGAATAAATGAAAATAGTTCAAATAAAGTTAACATTCATATATATAATTTTCTATATAATTTTAAAATAGTTATAAAACATGTAACTTTCTGTATGTCTGTATGGCTGTACCATAATACGGTACCATAATATCTCGGTTCAAATATAGGATACTTTTTTTCTGGTAAAATGTCTCATTTTCAAGAGAATATAGAGAAAAAGTAGTGAACGTTCGCAATTTGACCGATTTAAGAGCATTTCAAACTTGGCAGCACTTTTTATTTTTTTCAGCTGGAAATTTTAAGCACTATTTACAGAACTCTACAATTATTTTCAAATTTTATATAAATTTTAGAATTTTATATAAAGCCCATATTCCTGAGTAATTACCCAGGGATGGGTACCTTTATATAAAGTAAATACATAAACTAATGAAGTTTTAAAATTTGGTGTTGATTACTTTCAAAGCAGTCGTAAAGTAGCTCTGGCTTGAGGTACAATGTGCTCACGTCATTTTCGTTATCGCTTAAGGCCACGATTCACTATCCTACACAATCGTACGATTCAATCACAAAAAAATCTGACAGAATTCTGTCCTACTCAAAACATCGTTTCAAAATGGCGATGTAGATGCCACACTATCATACAAAATCAGGCCGTCCTTGTTGCTTGGCCTTCGAGTTTTGTCTCGAGTTTGCGTTTGACTCTCACAATGGCTGATTAGCTTCCTCGATTAGCTGTATTGCGCTACTGTTATTAGTGGTTGCTTTAATCAGCCCCGTATAATTTTTTCACTAGATGAGCACCATTAAACTCTACTTTTTTTGGAGGAGAACCAATTAACTCAAGTTTTCACTGGAGGAGCACCATTGAGCTCATTTTAATTTTACCTAGCTGAATTTGGAGTCTCACTTCCTATAAAGGTATAGGTCGCACTACAGATTTGGAAGGAAGCTAAGGCGCTTTGGTTTTGTACCTCAAAGCAAAATATTGTCGAATTGGCGGGCCTAGCTAGTAAAAAATAAAACAAAGAAAAAATTGGGCGAGGTTAATAGAAGTAAGCTGGATAACTGCGTTGGTGAGAGGTAATGAAACCTTTAAGTATCACCTAGCCAAGTTAAAAACCGAAGAAGACGATACTTGCAGACTGTGCTTGGAAGAGGCTGAGACGGCAGCGCACATTATGTCTAACTATCGAGCACTGGCTAGCATAAGACTCAGGACACTGGAAGAAGCTTGTTAAATTTAAATACCATGGGGGACCTGCTCCTTAAACAAATGTTAGCAATTACTAAAGACTGTGTGATGAGACAGAAGACCGACAGTTACCAGTCGTCAGTCTGATATCACTAAAGTCAAGATTAAAGGCTGGTTGTCGTACGAGACTCAATGAAAGTACTTTGCCGTAAATTACATTTCGGTTCCCTGTAATCATAGAGGACGAAAGGGGGTCAAAAAGGAACCTATTATGTAAATGGTCTGCTTCGATATTCCCCCTACATTAATATAGGTTTTTATTTTTGCGCGAGAAAAAGTGCAGCAGTATGATTTATGTACTCCATTTCTCACAAAACTTAAGACTTGCACAAGAAAGCTTGTCCTGTGTAAATCATGTGCAAGGTTATGAAATTTTGCTAATAAAATCTTACTAATTTCAAATAATGCATAACGATCTAGATTTTGAGAAATATTTTAAATGAAATTTAATAGATTTGGGTTAAATAAAGGATATACAAGATTCGGTCTAGCTGAATTTGGAACTTGTAGTTATTTTATTTTTTCTCTACAGTCCCTTCAAAATTTTACTTAAAGAAAAATTACCAAAGAAAAAACTTAAACCTTGTTCTGATCCTAGAAGGAAGCTTAATGTTTGCTATATCCTTTACTATACTTCTTCGTGTTTATATGTATGAGTTTGTTATTATTGCAGACATTTTATTTTGTATTGTATTGGTGTTACTTTGAAGCTTTTGTTGTTATCGCTGTTGTTTTGTTTTCTTGTGTTGAGAGTATAGATTAACAATGACACTGACATTGTGTGGTCAATTGACATTTATTTCATTGTAGCTGACAATTCTTTTTCCGAAAATGATCCCCCTCATTCTTTTTCGCTTTTCGAGACCAGCTTTTTGTTTGTTGTCAAAATGTCTGTGTTAGATTTAACGCTTTTCCTGCAATGTTGCAACAATGTTGTTGCACTATGTTATTTGTTCGAAAAACAAAATTGTTTCCTATTTTTTTTATTTCTCTTTTATTTGTAATAAAGTTTTTGATTATTTTTATTTTTCTAAATCTTTTGTTGTTATAAATAAGTCTGAGGATTTCATTGTTTGCATGTCTGTCTTGGCTTTTAAAGGAATTTGTTTTTTTTTTATTTCTTCCTTTTTTGTTAATTTTATAGAGAAAAAATCAAATGTATTTTAAACATTTTTCTTTTATTAAACTAAATAAAAGCGAAAAGAAATATTTTTCTAAAACGTGATAAAGAAAACATGAAAGGAAATTTTGCACCATTCTTGTTCTTTGTTGGTTAATAAAATTAACGAATGTCAATGAGCTTAAAGTTTTAATGAAATTTTTAACAAAGAATATTATGAACTAAACTATAATTTAAAAAATAAAATATTAAATAAAATTAAACAAATAATTTTTTTTCTAGTTTATATTACAAAATTACATTTTATGTAATAACAAAAATTAATTTAAATAAATTATATTAAATTGTCCCTCGTATAAATATTACTTATATTTAGAATCCCCAAGTTCTATTGAAAGCCAGCTTATTGATGTCACATTTTAACAACTTGACCAAAAAACTGTACACCATTTTTGTTGGTTATCAGGAATAGAAACGGATGATTGATGTCGAACAATTCCGGGGATACTCTCAAATACGAGTAGGCATTCCAAAACAAAACAGCTATAAAAACAAAAAAAAAAAATAATTAAACTGAGAATATTAGTCAATTAAAAATGGCTAAATCAATAATACGAGGTTAGTTTGATAATTCTATGACTTTTTTGTATTTCCGCAGCATAGCAATTTTTAATGCAAAACTGCTTTTACCTTTAAGAAGGCTGCGTTTATTTGTTTGGATTTAACCTCGTTAATTATTTATATTTTTTAAGTAAAAAAAAAACATCACCAAAGATCACTAAAGAAAAACTTGATAATAACCCGTAGAATTAATGCTGTTCCTACAGAGACATGCTATTCACGTATATGCATTTATTTCTTGAACTGTAGAAGGCATACACCTAAAGTTAACAAACAGTAATTAAAACTTAGTTCGATTTTTAAAAAATATACAATATTACACTTAAAATTAAAGGGTATTCCGACAGTGACTTGATTTGTAAGTTTATGGCATAATTTTTGAACCATAATAGATAGACTCTTGAAAATTGTACAGAAGATATCTTGCCACGGTCGCTATGATAATTACTAAAAATAAAATGGTGTTCCGACAGGGACATATTTTGCATGTATATTGCCTTATTTTTTGAATCGTAATAGGCAGACTTTTGATATATTCATAGAAAGGCAATTGCCATGACCTCTATAACGAATAATAAAATTAAAGGGTGTTCTGACAGTGACATGATTTGGACGTATATGGCCTTATTTTTTGAATCGTAATAGTCTACCTATGACGATTCAAAAAATAATAAAATTTTTACAGTAGATGTGTTGCCATCACCGCTATAACAATTAAAGGGTGTTCCGCAATAACATCCTTTTTTCACTTATATTGCCTTTTTTTTGTTGAACCACAATTGGTGGGCTACTGATATTTTCATAGAAAGCCTTTTTATTTGAACAGTAATTGGCTGACACTTAAAATTGACTGTAACAACAAGTAACGAAAATAATTTTAATAAAAATAAAAGGGTGTTCCCTAGATGTTGCGAATTTTAAGGAATTTGACCTTCCCTTCAGTTGATATTTACACAGGGTATTTAGTATTATGCTTTAGTATAAAAAATAATTAAAACATGTGTAACTTTGACTTTTATCACTTTACTTTTTTCGTTTTTTTTTCATTTCAATTTAAATAAAAGGTCTCAACCGGGTTTCATAAAGTAATAAACTTTTCAGAGCTGTTTCCAGGCAAACCAGGTTCCAGAGTTATATATTGATTTATGTGTATGTATACACCAAACACCTCTTTAGAATTGGCACACGGTTGTACTTGTGGTCAAGTTTGCGGCACCCTACCTAAATATTACTCAAACTGAGTCTAAATGCTCTTAACCTCAACCACCTTACGAACTTTTATTTTTATTTTTTTTTTTGATCCTCCAATATTGCTTCATCGATTTATACAACATTTTCTGCCGTAACGGATGATCTCTATCACTTGTGTTTGTAAAACTACAACGAAATTCAGTGAACCACTTTTTACCAAGTCAATTGATAGAGTTGAATTCAAGCCTTTTCTTGGCTTCAATTGTGGTTTCACTCAAAATGTAATGTTCGTTCACTTTTTAATTATTTGCGTAGCTGGCTCAAAGACATACCTTGCTTAAAATTTAATTATAGTCTTACAAAAGACGGCAGTTGATAGGATTACTTTTAATTTTATAATAGCTACGAGGGTAGTTCGAAACATTTCGTTTAAGAAAAATAAAATAAAATATTTGTTTTTTTGCGTAATTGTGGTAAAATTGCTACTACAGTTTATCGATGACCAATAGATACAACGCCAAAAAAGATAAAAGAGCAGCCAGAAATACAATAATATTTAATTACAATAATATTTATACATTTGATAAATAACACTGTCCAACAGCATTTTTGTAACAGAAAAGCGACCCTATAATTCTGAAAGGGTGTGTTGAGTAGATCATTTTTGTAGAACAAACTTATGGTCCAGCACGTCTGTGTTTTTTTTTTACAGTGGGTCAAAGTTTTAATTTTTTGGTCGAAGGAAGCATTATACTATATGAAAAAAATGCTGTAAGTTAATGTCTGAGAGAATTATTATGGTCAGAGTTGTATTGTCGAATTGTATGAGGATTATTTTTGTGGAAGATCTTAACCCTCTAACTGGTCTCTTTATGGATCAATTTGACCCTTTTTTCGAGAAAATCAAAAAATATCCTTTAAAAAGGACATTTAAGGATTAAAATATTCTACGAAAATGTTTGCCGGAAAATTTCAGTGGGGTTCACCACAGACACCATTGTAGTAAATAAAGCTTTTTACGATTAATTGGCAAAATTACACGCCAACTTCTATAAAAAAATTATAATTTTGTTTGGCCCGGCCGAACTTGACGCCGTTTTTACCTGTTTTGTATATGTTGGTGTATAATTTTACTAATTAAGCGTAAAGAGCTTTATTTACAACAATGGTGTCTTTGGTGAATCCCACTGAAATTTTCGGCAAACATATTCGTAGAATATTTTAATCCTTAAATATCCTTTTTTAAAGATATTTTTTGATTTTCTAGAAAAAAGGGTCAAATTGACCCATAAAGAGACCAGTCAGAGGATTAAGATCTTCTACAAAAATAATCCTCATATAATTCCACAATACAACTCTGACCATAAGAATTCTCTCAGACATTAACTTACAGTATTTTTTTCATATAGTATAATGCTTCCTTCGACCAAAAAATGATAACTTTGACCCACTGTAAAAAAAAACTCAGACGTGCTGGACCATAAGTTTGTTCTACGAAAATGATCTACTCAACATACCCTTTCAGAATTATAGGGTCGCTATTCTGTTCCATTCAAAAAGTCTTAATTTGTTGGACAGTGTAATTCTTTCGAATAACAACAAACGATGCAAATCAATTTTAAATAATATATTTACTTACTCGTTTTTTCAAAACGACCAATTCCACGTTCACTAAATTCCAAGTTTGATACTTGATAAACATTTTCGTATTTCTCTAAATCCATGGAAGAAATCTGTAAAAAAAAACATTATTATGTGACGAAAATTAAGTACCTAATAAAGGGTGTTTGGCCATAAATTTTTGCATTGATTCAATTAGTGTAGTGTTTGCGTAAATGTAATTAAATCGTTAGCTTAGAACTTTAAGGCAATCAGGATTTTGAGGAAGAGTACTCTAGAATAGTTCTTTGGTTACCTTAGCTAGGAAAGTATCATATAACGTTTGAATCAAATAGAAACTATTCACAAGCAAATTCGGAACTATCGCAGCATTCTGCTACGCCTTAATTTTCAAGTATCGGATGGTTGAATTTTAAGGGCCGATGTTGAATGTGAACCACACCTAAACGTCAAGCTTTTTTTGGCATTTAATTTGACATTTCGCAATTTCAATTTGAACCATGGAATTTTCAATGGTCAGAATGTTGGCAAGAAATGGAAACGTTGGATGATAAATTTTCGAAAAAAATCATCTTTAGTGATGAGATACATATTCAACTCATTGGATTCGCCAATAAGCAAAATTGCCGCATTTGGGCGAATGATTGTCGAAAAACCAATGCACCCACAAGAATTGACTGTTTGGTGCGGTTTATGGGCTGGCGGCATCATCGTATTTTTTCCAAAATGAGGCCGGTCAGGCAGTTTCTGCGAATGGTGTTCGCTATCGTGAGATGACAACGATATTTTTATGACCCGAATTGGAAGATATGGATGTAGACGATATGTGGTTTCAATAGGACGGTGCCACTCTCCATACAGCTAACGAAACAATGGCTCTTTTGCGCGACAAATTTAATGGATGTATTGTTTCACGTGGTGGCGATACCAATTGGCCGCCAAAATCATCTGATTTGACACCGTTGGACTTCTTTCTTTGGGGTTATGTGAAAGAAAAGGTGTACGTCGATAAGCCAGCAACAATTCAAGAGCTTAAGGATGAGATAATTCGGCACATTAACGGCATAGAACCTCGATTATGCCTCAGCGTCATCGAAAATATGGAGCATCGGATGGAGGTGTGCCCCGAGGTCGCGGCGGCCATTTGGTCGATATTTTGTTCCATACATAATTGAACCATACCAATATTATCAAAATAAAAAGAAATGACAATAATTTCCTAAATAATTTGTGTTTTATTCAAAATCAATCTCGGCCCTTAAAAATTTAACCACCCTTTAGAATCAAGATATTGCAACTATAAAACCGATTCGAATGTGATTGCTTGTAAATACTTAGACCCATTCTATCGCATTGAGGTATCTAGTAAGGTCATATAGGCTATTTCCTAACAGCTCAGATAGGTCATTTATTATGTCTGCTTTAAAAAATTTGCGTCTCGAAGAATGGAGTACCGGACATTAGCACAGAAGGTGAAAAACCATTTCATCTTTCTCAATTTTCGTTTCGTTAGAATAAAATTTGAAGTAACTGCAATCTGTAATTGAAAGATAAGTATCTTTGAGTCCTTTGAGAAAATTAAAAGGAAATTGCAATGAACGAATAGGTATAGAAATAACTATCGCCAACCTTCCTTACGTAACCTTAGCTGAAACCTGATTAAGCATATCAGGGTATTCTATTAGTGTCTAAATATATATATACTCGTATACCTTTTTGTTGAACACCAATCGAATTTGAAAGAAGTAAAGCCTTTGAATCACTTTAAAAAGACTATGTCATAACCCAGTGCATGTTTCGTTGCAACAGAATTGCTGATTCACCTCTCAACGATAATCCCTTCTGTGTTCTGTGGTTGTACTAGCTTGCAAATATAAAACTAGTTCTTCATGAACTTTTAAGGGCAGGCATCTTAACGAAGGAAAAATTGGAGTGATACTCCACTTCTGCTAAGTAGTTATCTGGGCATAGGAAGTATGAAAAATATTTACAATATTTTTCATTAAATTTCCTTTAAAACCTTCAAAAATTCTTCAAGAGACTCCAGATCACAAAATGAAACTCTATAAACATATTTTGACTTCAAGACTTTCCTGTGCAAAAATTTACAATCCACCCTGTGTAACAAGGAATACCTCCTACCTCTTCAAAAAAATCTGTTAAATCCTTTTTATACGTTAAATGAAATTTAGGCAGCAACACTCTGACCAAAACCATTCGGCGAGTCTTCTTAATGAGATCATTGAGTTCATTCAAATTTTCTAGTAAATTTTCCTTAAGCTCCTGCAAACCATCCTCTTGATCAGGTAGAATTAAAATCAATTTTATTTCCTTAACATTCAAAGGTAATTCCAAAATACTGGCATTTAGCTGATCGTCATGGCTGTAATAAAATGTGTCATCTTTGCGTAAAAAATCAACCCACAACTTTTGATTCGGTTCGCCAAATTGGTGAAAGACACGCTTTTGAGTATCACGGATTTGAAAATTAAACGACCATCGGGCGGTTAGAGAAATGGATGATAATAAATCCAACTGATTTGTATGATTGGGGGAAAACGTTTTGAGTTGCTTTCTAATGGCCGGCAAAACAGTTGCTAAATCTCGTTCAGGTTGTTCCTTATCTTCATTACTTTCATCATCATCATCATCAATGTTAAATATTTCATTATACAATTGATAAGCCTCATAGGGTGCAATCACAAAGTTTTCCGTATTTTTAGTGCAATTCAAAGAATTTTCTATTAATTTCCATGTAAATTCGTCAGCTGTAATTTGCTGGCCTAAACATTTGGTCCACAATAGGGTGGTGATTGTCACTATTACTTTTAATCAATTTAAAATTTTAATTTATTTTTTTATTGTTACATAAAAAATATTAATTACAACTTACTATTTGTTGCACATAATTTCATAATTCAATTATAGTTTTCCTTTTATTTTTATTAATAGAAACTGAAAGTTTTCAATCACAATTTTATAAATTTAATCAAGTTTGTTGATGTAAATTTTGCCGCTATTGTTTCGTATGTTTTATTTAGAAATTATTAATTGAAACTAAATTCTAAATATTACTTTTGTACTTTTGTTTAGTAGATTTATTAGAACAAGTCTTATCAGTACTAAACAAACGCCAAATACGTTTTTGAACTTGACACAATCATCTTTAGTTTTACTCAGCATTTTTAGAGGCACAACAAGACAGACGAATGTTTAAAGACTGTCTTTGTAGGAACATGTTCACTGCTAATGAGTAGATTATGTAAACTTTTTCTTTCTTTTGTTGCTCTCAATAATTGAACAGCTTTATGAATTTTAATTTGTTGCTAAATACAAAGCACCATATTATACATGTTTTATAATTTTCACTTCATTCGATTGCTACTCTACATACTACTACGGAGGTGGTTCTGGAATTATCGGAAGTAGCACGGCAAAAACATAAGAACAACTTCTACAAAATCTTTTTGAAATTTAACAGTCTATTGGAGTGCCTCAGTAGACTAATTGGATCTGCTAGTCTATCAGCCTGGAGGTAGCGTGTTCCATTCCCGCCAAAGACTGTGGGTGTTTTCTGCAGACAAGCAAAAAGCTTCACAGGTTGTTATTTCTTTACAAAAAATTAATACGCCTCTTTACAGAGATAATTTATGAATTTAATACCACTAAGCCTTTGTTTAACTAAATCTCTTTAATAGGAGTTAAGGAAAATAAAGTGGTTATTCTAATTAAAATCTTTAAATTTACCGACTAAAAATATATATTTTTTATCGAATGGAAAAAATTAATTTTCAAGCCGGCTATATTTTTCTTGGTTATTAATTTTAATATTGAGGTGAAAAGCGAGGTCTTCAAAAAATGCATTAACTATAAACTGTACATCTTTGTTAGAAAGTCTTTTACCAATGATCCAAGCCGATACAAGCAAATACATATAGTAACAACAACGCAAAGAAAATAAAATTGTCATTCGAATAAAAAATATTTAATGAAGCGATTAAAAATATAATTTTATTCCGATTGAATAAACAAAATTTATAAATTTAACTCGGAACACAGATTTCGAAAACGAAACCAAGTCGAGTAGATTTAATCTATTTAATAGGTCGCATGGAGCGTAAATTTTTATTGGATTAAACCAAACAATTTATACTAACATTAAAAATTTGGAGATTTATCACATATTTTTTAAGGATACAATAAATAATTTAAAAAACGAATAAAAATTATTCGATTAATCGATTAAAAATCTATAATTTTTTACTGAATGAACAAAATGAAAATAAATCATATTTTTCAAAGTAATCACCTTTGATATATATTCTTTTCGATATTTATAACCCTATCTACGGTAAAACTTGATAAGCTCTTTCAAATGTCGTTAATCCTAGATTCAATAACCTTTCCATTTTTTTAAGATTATAAACCAAAATCAAAGCGATAAAAGATAATTCTAGTGAATGACAAAAATTGTCATTTTGATAAAAATATTTCGATTGATCGAATATATAAATTGTATATATATGTAACAATATCTTTATGAGATTTCTCCCACACTGCACAGTGGGACAGAATCAAAATAACTCATTCATTTGTAAAGCACTAGGCCGATTGATCCAAACTAAGACATGACTAGAGGAGTATCTGAAGATAATATTTGAAGCTAAGCACCACCCACTTTTCAGGGGTGGCGCTATGTGGTCTCAAACTTGGCTAACTTGCACGTGCAAATTCTGCAATTTTTGTTTGATTTATAATATTATATATGGTCTTGCAAATGAATATGCAACAAAATTTTTATTAATTGAACGATTCAAATGAAATTTTATTTGGGACGAAAATCCAATAATAAAAAATCTACAATATTAAGGTAAAGGAAATCCCAAAAATACCAAAATAAAGACCAACAATCCCGAAATTGGAAAATTTTAGTCTTTTGCTCATAAAATAGTTTCAGAAATAATTGGGAGTATATGTAGCTTTAGTTCAGATGTGTTCTTTCTCCGATCCCACCTTTGGAATTTTAGAACATATAGGCTAAATTCAAAATTTCAATGTAAAATAAGTCAAATTGAAATACCTCCGTCCTCTACAAGGATGATCAATTTTACATGAAATTTGTTTTAGACATACGCACATATAGATAGCTTATACAACAATATAAAACTTTTCTATATTCCTTAACAAAATTTTTCTATAAAACAACAAACATTCATGGCCCTTTTTAGGCCAAAAATGCAATAATTTTGGAATTTTTAAATTAAAAATTTTCTAGTTTTTACCTGAGAAAAGATGTAATCTTGAAATTTCGCTAAAATATTTAAATTTTGCTCGCTAGCTAAGAAACAAGTTTCCTGAAAATTTTACTCAATATTTTGAAAAAACTGGACCAGGTTATTGAAGAATCAAAAATTTTAGTTTTAAATTGCTTTTAACTCGCCCATTTTAATTAAATAGATATAAAGACCATGTGCAATTTTTTAAAATCAAACATAAATTTAAAAAATGCCAAGCTCTAGAAGAATTTGCAGGTTCGAGGTACTCAACTTTGAGAACACATAGCGCCACCCCAGGTAAGTGAATGGTACCTACCCTCAAAACTTATGCTCAGATACTTCTCTGCTATGCTCATGTACAATTTTAGATCGATCGGCATAGGGCTTTACAAATGACTAAGTTATTTCCAAAATATTTTGATTCTGCCCCACTGGTGCTCCGTACAGAAGTATCGAATTCGTTACCTTGGAGATAAATATTCTCCGGCTTTGTCGTAGGCGCTCGATGTTTGTCAATACTCTGGACAATGAGTCTTTTAATGTAATTTTTTATCAAAACGATCATCTGAAACTACGGCGAGGTATTAAATTTTATTATGGCATGCTACGACAGTACTTTATGTTGTCCCTTTGTTAAATTTTTTTTGCAATTGTTACAATTACAAATACAATTCCAATTAATTATTTTTCTTTGTAAGATTTTAAAATTTAGTTTAAGTTAGTTTAAGTAAGTCATTAATTTACAAATTTCCTTTTTATATTATTTTTACTTTTTAAACGCTACTAAACTTACAGCACTTTACAAAATAAACTCAAGCTCGGCTCAGGAAAATAAAACTAAATTTATTTAAATTTAATATATACAATATATACAATATTAATAGTTATATAATATCTTTTCTTTTATAGAAAATGTATTTCACTGCATTTCAAATTAAATCATTTTTATCTATATAAATTCTTCCAAAAAAGAGTTAAAACTTTCTAGACTATATAATTTCTTTCATTCTGCTACTGTATTTTTTAAAATTATTCCAAAAGAGATAATAATTCATAATACGTTGTAGTATTTAAATTAAACTGCAATGTTCATCAAAAGCACTCCCCTTTTTGGATACACACTAAAGAAAAGACAAAAAATTAACATAATAATAGTAATGTGATTAAAAAGTTAACTTTAAACTCCAACTCATAATATGAGCACACAGACACTCACACACACACGCTTCTCAAATTCAAATACTTACTTCTAGTCTACTAGTAGCCATGAAAAAGCTTAAAAAAGGACAACGATGAAAAGACCATCAGCTAAAAAATGTAACTTTAAAACAACAAAACAAGTTACACAGGAATTTTCATGGAAATGAATATAAAAGGGAAGGAGTAAATACCGACAACAACTTAAAATATTTTGATTATAAATAAAAAAAGGCCTCAACTTTTTTTTTGTTTTATTTTCTTACACATGTTTGTTTTTTATGTCGCCCATACTGTTCCGACAAATAACTAAATTTTTGGATTTCGCAAACAAAAATGTTTACAGAAAAATGAGCGAGGGTCGTTCTAAAACTATCTCACCTTATGTGTGATACAGATTTACAGCAGAGTCTAGCTTGTCGGCTTAACCTGATACGAATGCAATGCGTCTGCTCTTGTTGCGCATAGCAACATAGTATTTAGTTATTTTGGATCATGGCTGACAGGATCATGCTTATACCTCTTGTTTAATTCCAATAGCACACCGGACTTCATCATCCTTCCTAAGGATTAGATAGAAACCACAGCCTCCAAGACACTGGAGAAGTTCCTGTAGGGGTACCGGTACCCATGGTGGCAGTCGTTTGGACACTGGTCTAATTTGACGTTCACATAGTGAGATGACGGCACATTTCTATCTGGTTCATATATAAATGCTTATATACATATATTTAAAAATGTTGTTTCGTTTAAACTACAAGCAAAGAAAAAACATGATTGAGATCAGACATGGGTAGAATCAATTACATTTCAATTACAATTACATTTCAATTACAATTCAAATTTAGGGTAATGTATAATTGTATATTCTCAATTACACATTATAAGTAATTGTAATTTAATTCAGCGACTAAAGTCAATTCCAACTTGTAATTTGTAATTGAAAATTTTCAATTAAACATTAGATGTAATGTAATTGGAAATGTTCAATTACAAAACAAGTAAATGAAATTTTAATTAGGAAAAATCATTACTTTTAATCAATTTAACACAGTTCTATAATAATTCTTAAAATTATTAATTAATTTTAATTTCAATGATAATTACATGTAATTTGTAATTGAAAAATCACTATTACAATTACTTGCAATTGGAAATTTTCAATTACAAATAACATGTAATTGTCATTGAAAAAAAATCAATTAAAATTAAAATTAATTGAAAATAGAATGAAATTTTATAATCAAGCTTAAGTTCGTTTTTATTCTCTCTAAGAAAGAATTAATTAAATTACAAATTAGGTGATAATATTAAAGAAAAATTGGGAAAATTTAATTTTTAGACACCAGCACGAGTGGAATGCACATTTTCTAGACAGCCACGTCCGTCATCAGCACTACTTGTATCTAATCTACTTAGGGTAGTGTTTTTTTAGTTGTAAGCATCATCTATTTAACCAGCGAAGGTTCGCTGAAGGAACAACAAAATATAGGTGGTAAAATATTAAAAGTAAAAAATATTCAACAAGAGGGAAGCTTAAGGTAGTGGTAGACTTCGTTCTCACCAACTGACGATTGATTATTGAATACAAGTTTTCTCGTATTCCTTTATCTGGGTTTAGTTGGTTAAATAGATGATGCTTACAGCTAAAACACTACCCTAAGTAGATTAGATACAAGAGTGCTGATGAGGACGTGGCTGTCTAGAAAATGTGCATTCCACTCGTGCTGGTGTCTAAAAATTAAATTTTCCCAATTTTTCTTTAATATTATCACCTAATTTGTAATTTAATTAATTCTTTCTTAGAGAGAATAAAAACGAACTTAAGCTTGATTATAAAATTTCATTCTATGTAATACATAAACAGTTCGACTAATATTAATTAAAATTTTCATAATTAATTGAAAATTTTAAAAATATAATAGAACTTTGTTCAATTAAAAGGAATGATTATTGCCTAATTGCAGTTAAATTTACTTGTAATTTGTAATTGAAAATAAAATTACTATAAAAATTACTATTACAACTACTTGTAATTGGACATTTTCAATTACGAATTACATGTAATGTCTAATTATAAAAATATCAATTACAATTACAAATAGTAAAATCTAATTTTAATTGAAAAATTCCAATTACAATTACATATAATTGCGTAATTAATTACAAACTGTAATTGACATTCCCAAAGTGTGGTTGAGATAACTATAATCAAAAAGTAACACATTATGATTGAATAATATGGTGATATTGTTATGCTACAATTATATTATTTTCTAACGTAATAATAATATTATAGAATATAACCATAATTATGTTTACAAATTATATGGTTAAATTAAAAGCCTAGAATTACAAATAGTAAAATCTAATTTTAATTGAAAAATTCCAATTACAATTACATATAATTGCGTAATTAATTACAAACTGTAATTGACATTCCCAAAGTGTGGTTGAGATAACTATAATCAAAAAGTAACACATTATGATTGAATAATATGGTGATATTGTTATGCTACAATTATATTATTTTCTAACGTAATAATAATATTATAGAATATAACCATAATTATGTTTACAAATTATATGGTTAAATTAAAAGCCTAGAATAAAATTAAAATCTATGTCACATATTTTAATAATATTATGGTTCTAAATACTATTAAATTGTGAAACGTGAATAAAACTTGAGTTGTGATTTGAAGTTTTGCAAACATGTTATAGTTTAATCCACACATATTGCATTTGTTGATTGTAATTAGTAACAACTTAATGATCATCTATTAACCACAACTTTTTGTTCGTGACCATAGTAATGTTAAAAACAGCATATTGTTACAGATAATCAAAATATGGTTATTGCTACCATATCACAACCTTATATTTTCTCTGCTTCCAAAGTGTTTTTTACTTCCTTATAAAGACATAAAATTCTGGAATCACCCACTCACAAATATGGTCAAAGATGAATGTATAAAAACATTTTGTTAAAGTTTATTCACAACGTGTATTTGCTGAGGGTAGAAAATTAAAATATTAAAGGGTTTTTTTACTTTTCTATAACTTTTTTTCTTGTTTTCTTTTCTTTTTGTAGGAGAGAGTTCATGTTTAAAATGGTTTTGTATTCAGAAAATAAAAGTAACTTTTGCCCCCTAAAAATAAAGTTTTTAAATTAAAATTATGAATTGCTCAATTTTGGTCACGTTGGCCAAAAATAAAAGAATAGATGTTATGGACATAACACAACTAAAGCTCAAATAACAACAACAACAACGAGAACGACAAAAGCCAACAAGTCTAATGAATACCGGAAGGGGAAACGATAACTAAAGGAAGTGCTGTTATTTTTTCTGAGGTTGTGTTTATAGACCATCTATACAAACAATAGAAACAACAGCAACAACAACAATAAGAGCAACAATGAAGGCATTATGAACATATTCTATGGATGAGCTTTTGCAAAGTTCTTTTTTTTTTGAACAATTTTTCTTAGTTTTATTTTGAATGAAAGTTTATAATCAAAAACAAAGTTTAACTTTTTTTTGCTGGTTTTAGTTTTTAATTTTTTTAATAACTTTTCACATAAAACTTTTGCTCTTTTTGTGTGTGTATGTATGTGTGTGTGCGTGTTTTTTTTTGTGTTATTGAATGGGCTATTTATGCAATACAATGGGAATTATTTAAACTATTGTTTTTTTGCTGTTGAATGAATATATTTTTCTTTTTGCTTTTTTTGTGTTTAAAAGTCTAATTGATAAATGGACGTTTAACAAAAAGAAAAGCCAGCAGGGAAACTTTTTATTTACAAATTAAAAATACACATAGAAATCAATAAGTCTTTACTTAAACTGAAAAATGTATAATTTTTGTTGAACCTTTTTATTTTTTAAAACAATTTGCCTTTAGCAATATAATTTATACAGCTGTTCTCCGTAAAGTAAGACTTTGGAAGGTCTTTAAAAAGTTACAAGGAGTGGCCATGCCACATCTTATATAATGTTAAATATTCCCTTATGTTTATTTTTTTATAAAAAGAAAACACTACCTCTGCGAATCTTTTTGCTTGTCTGCAGAAAATACACAGAGTCTTCGGCGGGAATCAAACCCGCAACCTCCAGACTGATAGATTAGCGAGCTACCAATCAGGCATCGAGGCACACATGTTTCCCAATTTCACAATAATATATATTCAGTTTTTACTTTTATGATATTCAACTCCATTATTACAAATATAATATAAAGATATAGACAATTTTTTTCTAAAAATTTTATCCAAATTTTTTTTTTTAATTTTTTGTAAATATTTGATCGAAAATTTTTGTAATAATTTTATACAAAATTTTTTGTAAAAATTTTATCGAAATTTTTTAGAAACTTTTTGTAAATATTTTATCGAAAAATTTTGTAAATTATTTGTAAAAATTTTATCGAAAATTTTTTATTAAAATTTCATCGAAAATTTTTTATAAAAATTTTATCGAAAATTTTTTATAAAACTTTTATCGAAAATTTTTTATAAAAATCTTATCGAAAATTTTTTATAAAAATTTTATCCAAATTTGTTATTAAAATTTTATCGAAAAATTTTTATAAAAATTTTATCGAAAATTTTTTATAAAAATTTTTATAAAAATTTTATCGAAAATTTTTTATAAAAATTTTATCGAAATTTTTTTTAAAAATTTTATCGGAATTTTTTTTTTTAAATTTTATCGGAATTTTTTTTTTAATTTTATCGGAAATTTTTTTTTTTTAACATAAGAGTTTCTTGCTCACAGTCTCGAATGGAATGGTCTTACGTTGCTGAATTCCATTATTTTATTTATTTATTCGGCCGTGCTGAATCTTATATACCCTACACCACGGTTATTTTATTTTTACAGATTTACGTACAAAACTGATTTAATTTAAGAGACAAACGCATTAAAAAAACTGTGCTTTTTTTCACTAATCAACAAAATTTCATATACGGTATGTATCGTCACCTGAAATGCCTAACTATGTAAAAATTTTGTAAAACACTTTTTTGTTAAAATTTTTTAGAAAATTTTTTGAAAATTTTTAAATGTTTTCTAAAAATTTTATTGACAATTTTGTGTAAAAATTTTATTAAATTTTTATGAGTTTTATTCATTTGTAAAAAATTTACAGAAAATATTTTGTAAAAATTTCTTAAAAAGTTTTTGACAAAATTTTTATATTAACTTTTTTTAAATTTTTTTGGATTTTCTAGAATTTATTTTTTATTTTTGGTTAAAACTTTTTAACGTTTGGTAAAAATTTTTTAAAATTTTTTAAAATTTTTGTAAAAAATTTAATTTTTTTTTTTTTAAATTGTTGTTAACTTAGGAACTTCCGGCAATCTATATTGCATTCGATGCTCAGACAAAAGCAAAAAAATCCTAAAAAAATTTTATCATATTGAACATTTTTTTAAAAGATTATTAAATCGTACAAACCTGTCAAAAAGTCTGTCACACACATACTTTTTCATACTTTTTTATCACACATAATATTTTTTACAGTTCGTACGACTGAATATGATACTGAATCCTAGCCTTAAGATACATTTAGTGGGTTATAAGTTACGGATTTGTATCCAAAATAAAAAGTATCGAAATCACTGTGCTACGACAATAATAGCAATTAACGCAGGCGTAGAATTCCAATTAACATTTCAAAAACGAATGTATGCCCAAGGTACTCAGATTTGATGGTTTATTCACAAGCGTCTGATCTTCCTACAGGAACGTTAGCACCTCCACTGAACGACTCTTCTTATTTGTGCCTGTGAGATATTTATGAGATACCTGTTATTTGAAAAAAAAGGGTTTTAAACTACTGTGCGTTGTAGGATGCTATTAAAGGCTGCATCGCAAAAAAAGAAAAATACTCCGGTTTTATTTACATCTTGCATAGATTTTGAGACATCCTTTGTGTTAGTAAAAAGCTCGACCTTTCAACTAATTCATATAATGAACAGGTTTGGAGTAGTTATTGCTAACTTTGTTTATTCGTTTTTTTATCTCTAGATAAATTTCTAGTTTTCTATAGTTTCTTAGAGCAAAATACATCTAAACTTTGTTATTTGGAAAAATTTTATTTTCACTTATTTTTCAAATATTTCCACTGTATTGGAAGAAAGATTAAGTAAAAATTTGAGAATGAATTTGAAAAGAAAAATAATCTTTTTACTAATTTAAGTGGCATTTTATTTTCCACACCTTTTACTTTGAATGCTGATACAAACACTTTGCTATTGCTTGCTCTCATCTTATTTCTTACAAATTCTCCTAACAAACGTTTAGGTTTAAATTTACACATACTAATGCAATTCTACACACAGCTATATATTGCAGGTAAAGAAAGAAAGAAAGCAAAAGACATCATTAAGAAACACTTAATGAGGTACTTCCTCTTTTGTGCTTTAGTTAGACGAAAAAGGAATTTATTGCAAAAACGTTCTTAAGTTGTCGTTAATACGGAAGCTTTAATACATTGTGGTGTTAGAGAATGTTTGTGTGACGTGTGTATTGGTGTTGGTGTGAAAGTTGAAAAATTTAAAACGAATTCAATTTTGTTTGTATTTTTTTAAGAAGACTTCAAAAGGATTTTCTTTTTATTTTGGATTTATTTTTGTAATTGAACTGTTTAAAGAAAATGATATGGTGATTCTAAGGTGGAACATAAGGTGAAATATAGGGTACTAGCGTGGCGGATTTGATAAGTAGTTGGTACAAAGTCGCCCAAATTCTAGTTTCTTTTGCCATATAATGAATGACCACAATTTTAACTTAACAATTTTTCAACCCAACACCTAAGCATTTTTTCACCTTCCTTTATAAATTAGGACCTTGTTTTTTTCAATCAAACAATCCGGACTAATAAATCTTTATTACATTTTTCCACTAAACGAACTCACTGCATGAATGCTGAAATCACGACAAGAGAACAAGTGTGACAAAAGACATGAATCAAGAACTGAAAGGAAAAAGAAACACGTTAGAATATTTAAGAATATCAATTGACGGAAGTGGTAAAGTGTAGTGATTACTTTGATGCTGCTGCTACAGATGGTGTTGGTGATGATGATGATGATGATAATAATTATTATTGCTTTTCCCATTAATTTTCACCTTCAATTCGAGTTTCTTTTGTTTTGTTCGCTTTTTTTTTATATAAAAATTAAAACGTAATTGATAAACGCATTAGGGATAAGTAGGGGCTGTGGGATATGAACCTTTAACGTTTCATACAAAAGCATTATAACGAGAAGTATAATTACAAAAATAATTACAATAAATTTTTATAACTGTGGCACAATTATAGTGGGGTGGGGGAAATAATTATTTTACAGCTGGGAGGCAGGAAAGTTAATAAAGCGGAGAAAATTATTAACAAAAAATTTAATTAAAGACTTCTGCAGCACCGAATTATAATAAAGGAAAGAAATAAAAATATATTTGGTATAAACATGAATCCTATCGTTTTTGTTTAATGAAAAATTATTGCTCATTTCAAGACAAAGATACAATGTGTTTTTCAATTACCCATTCATTTAGCTTCTCAAAAAATTTTTAGCTGGTAGCGCAACTTAAGTTTTAATATTATCATTGCGATAGACATAAATATTGGCTGATTGCTTATACTGGTCGTGTTTTGTTTCATATTTTTCTTAAGCGGGTCAACTAAGTTCGGTAGAGGTAGACTTACCAGATCCAAATTGTAAAGAAGCTTGACGCTCAGAGAAATAATAAAACATTTTAAAATACTCGTAGATTAAAAAATCGATAATTTTAAAACATAATATCTGTGGCAATAAGGAATAAGTGCTTAAGTCGACTTAAGCAAAAATTAAGTTACTGGCACCTTTGAAATCTCCGTATTTCAAAGTACACATGTGCAAATTTTCAATTATTTTGTAAAAATTTTCAGGAAGTTATAGCAAAATAACTTTTTGCTTATCTTTTTTCAATGTCGAATCGCATTTGGAAAAAAGCTTAAGAAACTACAAGCTATTTTTGGAAATCATAAAAACTTTTTACACAACTTATTAATTGCAACGCCTGAGTACTTTTAGTAGATATAAGATATTTTTCCAAATCATACGTTTGACTCCCATAGGTAAAGTTTAAATATAAGTTATTTTTTTAAAAAATTTATTTTAAAGTTTAAAATTGCTCTCCTACAAAACTTAAAAATCAGACTTAAGCACTTTTTCCTTATTGCCACAGATATATTTATTTCAAAAATAGTTCCCAATATATAAAATTTGTAGTAAAAAGTTTGATAAATCAACATTGCTGCTGTAGTTGTGTTATCAAAACTCACACTATCCATAAATTGGTGGCAAAATGAAATGTCATCAACACATGTACATCTATACATATAATAAAACTGTAACAGGACTATTTCTGTGCAAGATATATTTTTTGGAAGTTTTTTAGCTGGAATACAAAACAGAATTTTTTAGAATTTTTCGCATCACGTCAAAACTACTGGCTTAATTTTAATGAAATTTTATGAGGAGGTACCTTAGTATCCTGATTCAAATATAGAATATTCTTTTTTTATGAAAGAATCATAAAATAGTTATTTTCAAAAAATATAATAATCCAAACGGATTACTATGTGGATATCATATCCATATAGCCAATTCATTGGTGCTTAACCAGATCGTCAGTGGATTTTTCAAACTTTCTGAATAAAAACGAAGATTCTTATACCCAAAATTTAATAAACCAAATGAGAAGTTTATTAAGTGTAAAAAGCAAAAAAGTTGTATAGTTCAAACCGACCATATTGCATTTTTTGGCTGTAGTAACCATTTAATGATCAAATGGTAACAATGATTAAATGGTAAAAAAAACTAGTTTGTCGTGACCATAGTAATGCTTAAAATAGCAACTATAAGTTGTTCTTTGCAACCATATATTGTTACATTGAACATAGTATGGTTCTTATGGCCATACCATAACCATGTTTTATCCCTGCGTGAAATATTTGCATATTTATTATAAGATTTTATGTGTAGTTAGCATAATATTATATAATACAAGCACAAGCACTTTATTTATATAACGTAGTTGCACAAGCCACGTTGCAGAGAATAAAAAATATTCTAGTTAAATAAACACAATCAAGTTTTAGCTTGATAAAAAAATCAAAACCATCTGGCAACTTTTACAAAAACAAATTACAAAAAATTTTGAAAAAAAAAATTTCAAAAAATTCTTACAAATAATTAAAAAAATTACAGAAAATTTCGAAAAAAAAATCAAAAAATCAAAAAATTTCAAAAAAAAAATTTTACAAAAAAAATACAAAAACTTTCAAAAAAATTATAAAAAATTCTTACAAAAAAGTTCCAAAAAAAATTTTATGAAAAATTTTACAAAAAATTAAAAAAAGAAACGTAAGGGGGTAACGCAATACCTAGTGTTAATATGGTGAAGGGTATATAAGATTCTTCATGGCCAAATATAGCACTCTTACTTGTGTTATTATTTAGTAAAAGTGATACTTAGTAATTTATTACAAAAAAGTACAATTGTCCGCACTTTTCCATCCCTGAGTTGTAGTTGACACATTTAATGATTTTTACACAAACAGAATGCCTCTTTTTGTTCTAATGTTGTACTGTCACTTTGCTAGCTTCGAAAAAATACTAGGAATACAATACAATATACAGATATGTTGAGAAATAAAGCGCTTTTTACTCACAAAATATTATATGCCTTAATAATGATGTACGATTATAAATAATTATAAATATTAAGTTTTATTTAAGTGATTGTCTTTTTCAAATGAAATAAATATAAAGTAAAAAATATGCCTTTATAACCTTCCAATAAATTATTTCTTGAAAGAAATATGTTCATTGCTTTTTCATATTCAAATAATATTTATAGATGCAAGTGGCAAACAAGCCAGGCAGCACTGACGCTTTGAGAATTTTTTTTTTTCTTAAGCATTGCAAAATAAAACAAAGAAATAATAAAAATAAAAATTTGGAAGAAAATTCTTGTCACATGGCAAAGGAGCAGCATTAAAAGGAGTACAACATGCTTTATTATATTCTTTTT
The DNA here is from genome assembly GCA_949628195.1 of Phasia obesa. NCBI lineage: Eukaryota > Metazoa > Arthropoda > Insecta > Diptera > Tachinidae > Phasia > Phasia obesa. The sequence continues at coordinate 116,809,786 of OX451219.1, read as the reverse complement.
TCGCTGACTGTTATGTGCCAGAGTGAAAATGAAACAAAAGATTGTTTACTGCTGTGTAAATGCTTTACAGTAGCAGACTAGTGCTTGTTGCCAGTATGCCAGGATTAATCAGTGGCTTTAAATTTATTGTACAGCTTGGGAATATTAATTACAAAATTTGTCGTTGTTTTTGTCTTTATCGCGCAAATATACCAGCTTCCTTGTTACTTACGGTTGAGCAGAAAATAAAAAAATCCGTTTGGCTGATGATAAAATATTTATATTTTTGAGCTGGTGGTTGTGGTCACCCACCATGTGGTCAATGCTAAAGCTTTATTTATGTTTTGTTTATCGCTCTTTTTTTTGCAACAAAAAAGACACATGTTTTTTGTTAATTTTATTTTGCTTTTTTAATTTAGTAAAATTTCTCTTAATTCTCTAGTAATAAAAAGAAACTTAAACCCACCATTTGCTATTTTTTGAAAATAAAATTTTTTTAACAACCAAATTTTTTTTATTATTTTATTTTCATCTATTGAGCTGAGATGTTAATTTATGTTTTTCTCTATTGTTTTACAGATTATTGTCATGGCTTATTTTGTTTTCTGTTTAATTTTTTTTTTTTTTTTGATTTCGTTACGCTGTATCCTTCTTTTTATTATTTTTTCCGGTATGCTTAGGTAAATTTCGAACTGTCTGCCCTGCTGTGTAAAAGCTATTTGTTTTTTATCATTTTAATGCTGATTCGTTTGGACTTGGCTGTTTACTTCCAGTACATAAATTTTATCAATTCACTGAACCGTTGTCTAGTCTTTATACTTCTTTTATGTTGTTGCTCTTTATTTCAGTTAGGTTTTTGTAGCTGGATAAATGTTTTTATGGCTGAATATTTGTCAGCTTTAGATTTTAGTTTACTTAGCGAAAATAGTGCAGTATTTTTCCAAAAAAAAAAAATGTTATACAAAAAATACTATAATAATAGAATTAAAAATATAAAAATTTATATACTAAAAATTTAGTTGAACGTATGTAAGCAAGCAAATAAAGTCGAAATATCCTCACTGTATGAAAAACTAAATTTACTTTAAGTACGAGAAAAATACCCTACCTCTCCTGATAAACAATTTAGGCCAAAAAAACTCTCGAACCCCTGGCTTAGGCAGCAATCAAAAAAGTTACAACCTCTTCAAGAGGATAGTATACTTTTTCTCATGTTACCAAATACGATCCAATCGTTCTTTAAGATTTTCTTATGTTCAAAATTTCAATTATTCTTTTTCATAAAAACACCTTAAAATTAATGTAAAATGATATTTATTGTTACAAACAGCAGAACTAATGTGTAACCCCCTTCCCTACTATAGTAGAGTAGAGCAGTATAAAAAGACAAATACTTGTATGAAATTTACGGACAGCATTTACTTTAATAAATTTAAATAAAGGCAAGAAAGCTACAAAAAATTATTTTAAGGCGTATAATTGATATTAATTGATTTAAAATTAAGTATACGTAAGTTGCTTTGTTTATTTGATAATTACGTGACTTTTCGGATAAAAGATATTTTTTTAACGTTTAATAGCACTGGTCCTCAAAAGAAAAAAGTCGAGAGCTCGAGCTTGTTATGTGAATGGACTTTTGTGTGCTGAATCCAAATCTGTTCACAAATTTTTCTCTATCACGTCTAGTTTTCGAGATATTATTTACATAAAATACTGATATTGGAACATTAAATACGTATTTATTATGATAATAATGGTCGGCAAAAAATAAAAACAAAGTAGGGAACAAGAACTCTAATGTGTAATTTTAATAATTCACAGATTTTTTCGAGATATTATAATTTAAATATAATAAAAATATTAAAATATTAAATTGCGATAACAATGGTCGGCAAGTCGAGTGAAAGAACTTTGTTATGTGATTTTAACTGACTTTAGCGTGCTGACTCCAAATCTGTTAACAGATTGATTCTATCACGTCCAGTTTTTTAGATATTCTTATTTAAATAAGACTATAACTATATATATAACTATAACAAAATTAAATAATCTTAATGTGTTACATAATGTTTGTCAAAGTAGGTACCTGCACTTAATTGTGAATAAAGTCAACATTTGTGCATCGATTTTAATCATTTATGACTTATTTTATTCCCAGTATAATATTTTAAAGTTTTTTACGATTTTGATCTTGAAGATGAAGTTTTTTTTGATTTTATATATTAACAATTTTTGTTCTATATGACAAGAGCTACAACTTTGCCTCAGAGAGTATATCAAAATTCCAAACGGTTTGCAAAATATGAGCTTGAGTAAATGATCATTTTTTTTGCAAATATGACATCGAGGCCCCACATCTTTGAGGGCCCATAAAAAAAAAACCTGGAGGACTTTGGGCAAAACTGGGAGACAGGGGACTTTTTGTTTTGGTCTTTTATCACGTAGTGGTGTCCGTATATAGTTATTTTGCCATGACTTAAAAAATTACACAGTGTGTAATCAACGGGTTAAAAATTAGTCCTAAAAATTTAATTCACATAATTTTTATTTTTTTTCTGATTTTTCTGAGTTTTTTAGATAAGTGGATGGATCTATTTTCCACACCTAGAATCTTGAATTTCTAATGTTTTTACGTATATATTTCATTTTAAGTTTTTTATCAAAACAGGTCTATAGAAATTTCGTTGGTCCGGGTCTATAGAAATTTCGTTGTTCGGTTTTACAAAAATAAAAACCTTAAAATTTATTATGTAGATTTAGTATGTTTTTTTCTTTTTCGAAATATGTAGTAAAAGGTGGCTCTATTTTATGGAACACCACTGTATATATATATGTAATGTAGTGAACTGTCAGCGCATAACTACTCTAGTTTTTCTGGCCATCAAGCCTCGAATTTAGGCAGATGTCTATATTTTATTTTATTTTAGTTTGTTTTATTTTTATTTTATTTTTATTTATTTTATTTTATTTTATTTTATTTTATTTTATTTTATTATAATTCTATAAATTATCTAGTTTTAAATAAATTCTGCTGGGTCCACCACAAGTAATATCAGAAGGATCCTAATCTAGCAAATTTCTCCACAACTATAATTCCCTACTTAACTCCGCAAATAAATGCAACGGAAGTTTTGAATGTATTTCCATGTCGATGACTATTGATAGACACTTGAAAAAGATCCTAACGTTGCTATTAGCCTATGATCCATATTTTAGCTTTAATAGCTCTGCAATTATTGTAGCCTGAACCCTTTGGCTATGATAAGGAGCTTACACGCAAAGTGTTGAGGTAACCATAATCTAAGGGCAATATATCACGATTAAATTATATGAATTCTTCCAAAGTTTTAAGCACTTTAAGCTAATTCTACTTAATAATTTTTTAATGTCACTTAAGTCGCAGGTAAGAAGTTGAGTGACGCAATATTATTTATGAACAATAAATGCAATGAAGACAGATCAATACAGTACGGGGAATTCAATTATTTACATGTTGCTAATTAATATTAATTCAATATAAATTTAAGCGGAAGTCTTTAAACTCTGATTATCATTGCTGTCATCATCAAAAACAACAAATAATTACATTTATAAAGATTTCAAAATTTTAATTATGTTTACTTTGGGATAATTATTTTCCTGCTAAATAAATTCAGTTTTACCCCTTAACTTTATTATGTGTTCTTAGAAATACTATCATACGATATGTATTTATTTAATATAAAGGGTTTTTTGGAAAGAGGCATTTTCACACAGAAATAATATTTCATAAGTGGGAAAATAAATAATTTCTCTATATTTTATTTTGTACCAAGAAGTTCCAAGAAACTTGCTACTAAGATTGTTATTAAGATCTATAGAAAAATCACTTGTTCTTAAAAATGGCGCCATTAAATAACTGTCTGACGTTAAATCTCTGTAGAGATATCGTATACAAAGAAATAATATGGTTGAGCTAACCATAATCTAAGAGCATTGTTAAAAATAACCAAAATTTGTTAAATAAAAACATATTAATATTTACCCCCATATTCATAACAAATAAAAATTATTTAAAATATATTTGAAAACAACTTTTGTATGAAAAATTTGTTCTAAAATAGATTTCAAATATATTTTATTTTTTATAAATATGGGGGTTAATATTTAAATTTTAATTAGTCGATCTATAGTTATTAACACAAAAATGATTCTTTTAAGTAAGATTTCAGTTCGTTATGTATTACAAATAAGGTGATTAATTTTAAATAAAAAATAAGAAAATTTTATTTTTAGACTGTAGCAAAATAGAACGCATTTTCTAGACAGCTACGTCCGTCATCAGCTTTCTTCGCATATATCTACTTTGGGTAGTGTTTTTAATTGTAAGCATCATTTATTTATCGAACTAAATTCAAATAAAGGTATTCGAGAAAAATTGTATTCAATTATCATTGTCAGTTGGTGAGAACGAAGTCTACCACAGCCCCAAGCTTTCCTTTTTGTTTCATAGTAGTCTTCTAATATTTAACCACCTTATATTCGTTGTTGCTGTCAACATAGAGAGAATATAACGAACTGAAGCCTAACTTCAAAAAATTCATTTGTATGACAATAAAAACATATTGTAATAAAATATAACCATAATATTATAAAAGTATATTAAATTATGTTCCAACTAATAAAAACTATAAAACGTCATATGGGAATTTTTTTTATACTAATTTTTTATTCTAATAATATTTTTAATTCTAATAATATAAAATATATGACTACTTCATTGATACATAAATCAGCAAAACATAATGTTCACTTTATATTAATAATAATTAAATATGTATGTTAATTAACAAAAAATGTTTACACATTTTTTAATTTTTTATTTTTTTTTTTTTTTATTTTGTTTACATTTGATAATTTTGTTATTTTTTTGTTAAACACATACGAATAAACTTAAGATGTTTTATTTATTATTAATATATTATAGTTAAAACTAATATATTATTTGGGAATACTTATAAAACTTTGTTTGTAGTTTGAAGCTCAACAAAAATTGTATAGTTAAAACCAACCATGTTGCCTTTTTTAGGTGTAGTAACCATTTATTGATTAAATCTTAACTATAATTTGTTTATGGTGACCAAAGTTATGTTAAAAACAAATTTGTTCATCGCAACCGTATAATGTTTTAAAAACCACATTTTCGGTTATCATCACCATACCACAACAATGTTTTTTACTTCCGGTGACAACCATTATAGTAAAAATTAAAAAGGTTTAATAAAATTATTATTTTAAAATAAATACGTTATAATTTCTTGATTTTCGATAAACGATATTTATTTTTCGATAGGTTTTTTTTCAGCTCCCTTTTAGCTTTTTATTTCCTTCTAATAATAAGATTTCTAAAGACTCTAAAAAATAGGTGTTTGTTACAATGATGACCCCAACCAATAATTTTTTTTATTTGGTTTGGCAACAGCCAAAGGGCTAAATTTGTCATGTATGCTATTAATTTAAAGCAGCGTTGCATTTTTTCTGCTCGCTACTGTAGGTACTTAAACTTGTTTCTACAAACGTACAGAACAAAACACTAAAAAAATGAGGTGATTTGGTTGCCGTTTAAAAAAAAATGAATTTTACAGGCCTGTTCTAAAAATCACGTGATTTTAAATCACGAACCGTTTTAAAATTACGTGTTTTATTTTACCCTATTCTGTAAATCATATAATTTTTTTTTTTCTTAAGCGATTTTAAAATTGTAAAACCACAAGAAAATTGCTGATTTTTATTATTTTTTTGATTAAATTTTACGTAATACGTAAAATAAAAGCAATCTGAAGGGTCTAGGGTGGAAAAGGTTTAAAGGTTTAAAATGAAAGCAGTATAAAAAATGGACGTTTTAGGGCTTTACTTACGGAACCATTGCAATTTTTAAGTTTGGGCAGGTTAAATGTACTTTCTAAAAACTTAATCTGCTGACAGTTAAAGAATCGGAAAAACACAATTTTTTTATAAAAGAAGAGTCTTCAAAAATGCACTATTTTTTATATTTTTCTTATAATATTACATAATTTAACTACAAAAGTCATAAAAGAACACTTCATTTATTATTATTACAGTAGTTTGTTATAAAATTAACAACAAAGAACTCGCAAAAATAAGTAAGTGATTTGAAATCACAGACACTTTCCTAACCGATTTAAAATCACGTGATTTAAAAATTGTAGTATACCTTTTACGTGATTTCAAATCAATTTGATAAAAAGTGATTTTCAGAACAGGCCTGATAATTTCATTATAAATTTCATTGTATGTAAAAATGAATTACATTTAAAACTTTTATAACAAGCAAGCGTAGCATTTTGTCTTCAATACATCTAATTTCCCAACACCCTTTATTGATAGAAGCAAATATAATTTTTGCCATTTGATAGCATTGTTTATATACATAATTATTTATGACAACAATAACAAGAACAGCAACGACAGGGACAGGGACAGGGACAAGGACTCAATTAATAAAAGCAACAGAAGCAGCACAACAACAGCAACAGTTACAATAACAACAACAATACACAAATAAATTCCTTCAAGCAATTATTCAAATCAATTCAATGAATAAATAAACGGAAACAAGATGAATTTTCATTACTGAAATTTTTATGAAATCAACACAAAATTAACACAAGAGCAAAAATACAATTGAATGACTGAATTAACAAAAGAATAAATGACTGAATGTAAGTACATACATACTTACATACATATAAATAAATGGGTAAATTAATGAATAGTTAAGTTAAACACTTGAAATAATTTATTTGACATGTAAAACCAAAATTTTGCCACAATAACTTATTTTGAAATCTTAGAAATATTATTAAATATTACAATATTATATATTAAAATATTACAATTATGAAATTACAATTGAAAGACAACAGCAACATATTCTGAAAATATTTGAAAATCTTTGAAATTCTTAAAAGATAAATTATGACTGTTAACCCACAACATCAAGGTCTGTCAGTAGCTAAAAGTTAAACTTTTTAGTAATAGTTGTTATAAATGAATAAATGAAAAAACACTGAAAAAAAACACTGAACTAAGCCGTTCACATAATTGCAGAAAATATCAATAACCAAAATACATTTGAATACCCTTCACCAAAGTTTAAAGGAGCTTTTATATACAACCGCCTTAGCCTTCTTTGCTACACTGTCACCCAAAGAAACCCACTGTTTTGATTGTTCTTCTTCTGCTAAATGTTTAAGCAAAAAGTGATGAACCCGCTCGGTTGAGATTCTAGGACCATAAAATATCATTCCACGGATTTGATCTATTATTTCTAGCATGACGATCTCTTTTGGGCGACCTAACCGATTAGCGTCCATTATGCAGGTACGACCACATCGAAACCCTCTATTCAGTCTAGTAATAAATAACAGTAAATGGGAGCAGAGTTGAATTTAAAGTTTCTGCACGGGAAATACAAAGTATCCTAGTTCTCTGTAGGTGCTCATTTTTTGCATTCCCATCTATACATATAACAAATTAGTAACTCATTTCCTGTCTATCTCGCTGCTTTTCTTTTTTAGTTTTGGATTTTAACAATATGTGAGAAGGTCCTCAGTATCCTAATTCCAATATAGAATACTTTTTTCCGAAAAAAATATCTTATTTCCAAGAGAAAGTGGAGAAAAAGCTGTAAAAGTACGCCGATTTTTTAGCGATTTAAATGTACGGCACACTTTAAGGCATCTTTTATTTTTGAAAGCTGTATATTTTAAGCAATGCTGCGCAACAGATGGCGCTGTTTTAAAATAATGAGTAACTCCCCATCACTGTGACTGGTTATTGGTGAGGACCTTCAGGGAGTAACGTAATGACTGTGGTTCGGGCAGAGGTACCAATTGCGTGTCAGAACCGTGCTCATACCACTTGTTTATAAGTCCTGCCATGTTCGAAAGTTGCTACTTACTGTGTCGCTGAGCGGGAAAAAGGCGTAAACGCATTGCTTTCACCCAATGGTAAGATCACCGTTAGGTTACAGCAGCACTCCAGGTACGCAAGTAAGTATGTATTACATTCCGAATATGTCTTGTAAAGATTTGCGAACTGTAGCATTAAATTTTGCATTAAAAAATCTACAGCAGACTTGGGAATGTCAATTACAGTGTGTAATTAATTACACATGAAATTACTCAATTATATGTAATTTTAATTGGAATTTTTCAATTACTCAACACATCTAGTTTATAATTGCAAAATTAAAATTACATCTAATTTTAATTGTAATCGAAAGAAAAAACAATTATAATTACATTTAATATAATTATAATTATAATTATAATTATAATTATAATTATAATTATAATTATAATTATAATTATAATTATAATTATAATTATAATTATATTAAATGTAATTATAATTGTTTTTTCTTTCGATTACAATTAAAATTAGATGTAATTTTATTTTATTATTGTACAAAATATTAACAAATAATTATAATTATAATTATAATTATTATAATTATAATTATTATTACATGTAATTACTTGTAATTTGTAATTGAAATTTTCTAATTTCAATTACATGTAATGTGTAATTGAAAATGCTCAATTACAAATTACAAGTAGTTGAAATTGACTATAGTTTCTGATTTAAATTAGAATTACTTGTAAAACGTAATTGAGAATATGCAATTACACATTACCTATAATTATAATTGTAATTGAATATCTCCATGTCTACTCTACAGTTTCAAAAAAAGGTTGTAATTTTTAGCCTGCTACTAACTATTGCAGTAACTTCTGATTCTAACAATTTTGTTTTAAATAATAAAATAAATCGTATGTTTATGGAACAGCTAAGTTTTAAGTATTCAATGCAATTTATTTTTCTTAAACTCTGCTAAATAAACTACTTATCCTACATCACCAGTATGACAGCAAAATGTTTGTTAATATTTTGTGCAATAATTATGAACAAAACAGCATCATTATCAATTGTCATTGTGTGAGTAACTTTAATAAGCCAGCGAAATAAAAGAAATTTATTTATTTTCATCTTTTCGCAAGAACGGTGGGTGGCATGTAAATCCTTCAGTGAAAACTTGTATCTTTTTTGCTCATTCTTACAAATTAAAAAATAAAAAAATAAAAAAAACTCTTAAGTTGTGTTCGTTCCTTTATTCATTTATCAGTTAGTGTTGCAGTGAGGCATCCATTATTCATTCCAGCTACTATTCATAACTAAATAAATCCTATATAATTGTGTGACATTCCCCGGCTCTTGTTGTCTTCAAATACACACATATACTATTTTTTAATGTTAAAGTCTACATCACTTACAGTTATACACTTTTATATAAAAGTAGTTAAAATTTTAACTGAATTTCTTAACAAAACAACTTTTAATGTAGTAGTGTTGCATGACAGCAACACAGAAAGTTAAGTTCCCTACCTTTCAGTGTGTGCCTCGGTAGGCTAGTTGGTAGAGTGCTAGTCTATCAGTCCGGGGTTGTAGGTTCGATTCCCACCACTCTGGAATTTTTCACTAAAAGTTGACAGAAAGACCTGGAAGGAGCTTGGATATAATCTGGGTGCCTATAAATGGTTAACTGCATTAGTGACTGATCGCGGACTCTCATAAATTATCTGGCCAAATTAAAAATCCAGGTAAGACGATACTTGCAGACTGTGCCTGGAAAAAGGCTAACATAAATAGGCTTTGGACCACGGGCAGACACATCTTAAACGAGACTCCATGATACCAGAAATCATCGAGGAACGGAGTTGGTCGAAATGGGACCCATGAAGTCAACTGTCTGCTTCAGTATCCCGCCTACAAAATAAATAAATAAATGAATAGTGTGCAATAATACTAAAGTTAATTCTAAACGCAGGCAAAAAAACATCGTTGTGATTTAGTCACAAGAACCATATTATGTTCATTGTAATAAAATATGGTATCGCGGTGAATAAATTTAATTCTTTTTTAACCGACTTCAAAAAAAGAAGGAGGTTATCAATTCGTCTGAATATTGTTTTTTTATGTTTGTGCCCGAAGAACTCAATCATTTCTGAACCGATTTTAAAAATTTTTTCTTTATTCAAAAGAAAATGCTTACAGATTGGTCCCATTTTAAAAGAAGTTCAGAATTTTAAAAATTAAAGGGTGTCCCCATACAACATACGTGTTTTTACGTGTATTATGAACTGTAAAGGGCACCCATTAAAAATTTTAAAAAACTGCATATCACTATAGGTGCCAATAACAGAAATTAATAAAAAAATAAACTTAAAAATTAAAGGGTGTCCCCATATGTGACGTCAATTTAAATATATGAACCATTTGAACCATTGTAGACAATCAGTTGAAAATTGGACAGAATGTCCAATATTTATAATCAGAAATTAAATATTTATAATTATATGTTAAAGGGTGTCCCAATAGTTGATGTAATTTGATGTATATTGCCAAACTTTTGAACCGTAACAGAGAGACGGTTGAAATTTACAAAGAACCTATATATCTAAGTCTTTTATAACATCAAGTATATAATTTAAATTTGCAAACTAAAGGGTGTCCCCATAATTGATATAATTTAACCTATCTAGCCCTATCTTTTGAACCGTTATAGACAAACTCTTGAAAATTAGACACAATCTCTTCTTCTATGTCCCGTATAATAACATTTATAAATATTTAAAGTTATAAAGGGTGTCTCAATAGTTGATGTAAATTGATGCATATGGCCAAACTTTTGAACCGTTTTAGACAGACATTTGAAATTGACAAAGAATCTGTCCTTTAAAATAAGTGTTTAATTTAAAATTGTACATTAAAGGGTGTCCCCTAGGTGATATTGTTTAAGCTATATGGCCATATCTTTGGAACCGGTACTTTTTATTACTGTGCCAGTAATAATAACTGTAAAAAAATAAAGGGTGTCCTCATAACTGACGTAATTTGTCGTTATGGATAGACATTTGAATGTTAAGAACGTATATTACTTGTCCGTTAGAGCAACAAGTATAGAAGTATTTGAATTGAGTACTATTTCCTACAGATTACTTCCTTTTAACTTTTTAGTTTAGAATTGATGCACATATATTTGTTTTGTAGTCGGTTTTTTTTGCAAGAATTATTTTAATATTAATTTGGTCACTTTAACTAGTTTTAACTAAAATTTAATTACTGAACGGTTAGTACGCTCAAAAAATTCAACAAACTTGGATAAAGACATATATTCGTTCTGTACGCGCAAAGAAAAAAATGGTTATTGTATGGTCACGGCAACCACACTAAGTTTTCTGTAACAATACATGTTTGCTGTGAAAAAATTATAGTCATTTTAAACAATACTAAGGGGCACGATAAACAAGTTTTTTTTAACAGTTAATCATTCAATGGGTGTATACTCACCAAAAACGCAACATGGTTGTTTTGAACCATATTAAAATTCAAACCACAAACAAATTTTTTTTAATATTTAAAAATAAAATTATATTATAACCATAATATATTATTATTAAACATAGTATGTTAAGTTTGACTAAAAATAAACAAATAATGTTTGGTTTTAAAAATACATATTTTGGTTTTGGCCTTTTTTCAGTTCAGAAATATGCGTGTAAGCTATCGGTTCATCTAAAACCGTAAAAACATTAAATATACATTTGTTGTCAACAAATAAATTTGTTGTTTATTATAAATGATTGTTTTAGATTATAAATATCAAACATATAAAAAGGTAAGCAGAAAATATCAAAATATGCATGTATGTAAGTCTAAATGTTTTTTGTTATTTAATAAATATATTCATACGTTGTCACATATAATCATTTACATGTTTCACATTATATTATAGTATTTTTATATTATAAACATAATTATGGTTGTATTTTACAAAGTTATTTTTATGTAAGACAATAATATGTTCCAATGGTTTAAGTTAATATGGTTTAAATATAACCACATAATTCAACCATAACATGTTGCTCTTAAATTATGGTTACCTCAACCATGTTTTTTCTTTACGTGTACTGCACCATTATGACTTGTTTTGTAAATCAGGCTAGAATATAAACTTCAAGAGTGCCTCGATAGACTGATTGATAGTGCACTAGTCAGTATGTTAGTCTGAGGGTTGTGAATTCGTTTCTCGCCAAAGACTCTCGGGAAAAGTTCAAACCTCACAAAATTAAAATTCACCCATAAATTAAAATCTCATTGTATGATAAAAACTTTTTACAAAAATTTAAATTTCAACCAAAAAATATTATATTATACTTAAGAAATACCTTTATTAACATATTAATCAAAATTTTTAATTCCCAAAATGATTTTAAAAAATTGGCATATTTGCGAAAAAAAATTGATAATCTCAACAAAAAAATCTCTAAAAAAAATTATAAAATTTATAAAAAAAAAACTCTAAAATTTGCCAAAAATCAAATCTTAAATAATTTCACAAAATATTAAATAAATCTTCTAAATAAATAACAAGTTAATAATAAACATGCTTATTCAAAGTTTTTTATTTATATTATTTGACTCTCTGAATCTAAATATAATTTAAAAAAAATCTATCTTTTACAGTTTTTAGCTCTACAGTTATAAAAATGGAAAAATATCCATTTTAACACAACTTCTGATGCCATCATGGTCCCACTCTCAAATTATAAATAAATAAAATTGGATGAATTTTATTTGAACTATTTTTGAATTAATAAATTAATTATTTTAGGCTTAAGTTCTTAATTATAAAGAGATAAAGAAAAATTCGATCCAGCAACACAGAATGCATTTTCTAGACAGCTACGTCCGTCATCAGTAATCTTCGTATCTATCTACCCCGTAGTTTCAATTTTTATTAATTTTCTATTTAAACAAACTTATCAAAGAAATAGAATATGAGAAATTTTAATTTTACATTATATTTCATAGGAGATAGAGCTTTTTGAAATTGTTTTACACTTGTAAACTCTATTTTCTTTTTATATTATACTACCAAGGCGAATTCAAACCAGGTGAAGTCGATAGCTCAGCTGATTGTTTTTTGTTCTCGTTTTTTTGCTAATATCTTGTCAAAAAATACATTGTTTCATATCTGCTAATCTAATGCCAAATGCGCATTAACTTTTCCATTCCTGACCTGAAAACTCAGAAACAACAACTCTAAAAGGATTGATTTTGTACAGATTTGCAACTGGAAAATTTGGCGGATGTTATAAGATGACTTCCTCATTTCCCCTACAAAATATTAACATTCATACCGCCAGGGTTGTCAGATTTATTTTCACCTAATTCGCCAAAATCGAAGTGAAAAATCGCCAAAACGGTTTTTTGTTAAAATTGTTCTCTATATTAATATATACAATATTTTTTTTAATTTCGACAATATTTTTTACAAATCAAAAAAAAATAAATTTAATCGAAATATCTAAAATTCGGCATAAATAAAAAAACAGTCGCCAAAATTTATAAGAATTTTGTTTTTTATTTACAATGATTAGTAGACACTTGATAGGTAAAATTTTGACTTAAAACAATGAAAAATAGTGGTTATTATAATAAATGGAGACCGTTTTCACAGTCAAGTTTTGGTGGAATTCCTTATTGAAATCGATCTTTCTATACAGTAATTAACAGCATATAAATTTAAAAAATCCAGTTTTTCTTTAAAATTAATCACCTAATTTGTAAAAAATATATTTTCAACTTAGAGAGAATAACACGAACTTAATCCTTACTTCAAAAATTCCTTTGTATGTAAAAAATAAGTATAAAAAATTCAGTGGAATTAAGAGCGCATCAAGTACAAAACTAATGTAGCTGCACATAATTAGATAGAACATAATATTTTTTATAATCTTTCTAAAACAAAAGTTAATATTTTCTATTATGGTTGATAAGTATCTAAAAGTATGTTAGAATTAATAAAAAATTTTGAAAACAAGAAATTTTGTTCGTGATAAAAAATTGCAAGATTTTAAAATCGAAAGATGCTTAAAATCATCTTTAGAAATTAAAAACATTTTTAAATATGTTTTTGTTTTCCGGAAGTAAAATCATATTTAATTATGAAAAACAACTTTAATTTCTTTATTATCCATTTTGATATTCCTTAATTCGTCAACAATATCGCCAAATATTTTAAAAATCGCCAAAAAGTCGCCATGTCGACAAATCGAAAATTTGATCGCCAAATAAGTTTAAAAATCGCCACGTTTGGCGAGAAATCGTCATATCTGACTACCCTGCATACCGCTCGAAACCAGGACAAACATTCGACCGAACAGAAAATATTACAACTTCACAGGCTTTAGACTTTACAAAGTTTATTATAAATTCTTTATTTATTTATAATTTGTACTTTTAAATTAGCTCCACTAAACAACTTGTGTCAAAAGCAGCAATTTTTGACAATAGATATTGCCATAGTTTATCAACAACTAATTATATTCACCACTATGTTCTAAACACAAGTAGGAGGTGAATAGTTAGACAACAACAATAGCAACAGCTCTGACAATCATCATGAAGACCTTTTTTTTTGAACATTTTTGTGCATAAAGTTAACAAGGAATAAAGTTCTTCTTAACAATTGTATCTTTTTGAAAATAATTCTTATACATTTTTACTGTAGAAAAGAGGAAAAAAAGTTTAAATATTATAATTTTTTAATTTTCTTTTCAAACTTTTTTGCATTCGCTTCTCAGCAAATTTTCAATTACATTTTTTTTTTGTTTGTTGTTGAATATTGTTACTGTTGTTATTGTTGTCAACGTCGTATTTTGCTAAAAGACTTGTATCCAAATAATTCATGTGAATAAAAAATATACAAGTTGCTACAAAAATATGTACGAAAGAAAACAAAAATACTTTTTGCAGAAAATAGAAATAAAAGTAAAAATAAATTGTTAAATAAACGAAAATAAACTTTTTCTTGATCCTTTGTCCCCATTTCTCTTCTTATTCTTATTCTGCACCAAATCCTTTTCGAGCTGTTCATATTTCAGTGGTTGGTTGGTTGAGAGATGTGATGTATTGGAAAAGTGTACAAAAAGAGGAGAACTGTTGACAATTTGTTGCTGTTGGCATTTATTTCTTGTTGTTATCTTGGTTAAATTTTGATTTTATTTCCTAAACATATGCAAAGTTTTAGAAAAAATTTATATTAACTAACTCAAACACACAACTTAACTTATTCGAATTTAATTTTCAATTAAGGCGGATCGATGTTGACAGTCTTTGGAGGACATTTTGGTCGAGCTGCGTTTATTTAATCTTTTATTTGCTATTTAGTCACTGATGCTTAATGACTCAGGGAAGTTATACGATCAACTGGGGTGTTCTTTATTCACATATAAGTGTTTTTTTATATAATGGTACCCATCCCTGGATACAATTCAAAGATTTATATAATATTCTAAAAATTATTGTAAAGCTCTATAAAATTTGTTTAAAATATCCCGCTTTCAAAAATATAAGGGACAGTAAAGTATGCAGTTCCTTTAAAATATCCCGCTTTTAAAAATAAAAGGGGCCTTAAAGTATGCATATTGAAACAATTACGCACTTTCACTGCTTTTTCTCCAATTTCTGTTGGAAATAAGTTATTTTTAATATATTTGAATCAAGATACTAAGGTACCTCCTCACAAATTTTTATTAAAATCCATATAGTAGCTTTTACGTGATGTGAACACAGACAGACAGGAGACAAGTTACTGCACATCTAGCAAAATATTCCGACATTGTCTGAATCAGACCATTCAGACAAATTTCTGACTTCATTTTTAGATATTTCTGTCAGCCGTGGCTGGAAAATTTGATTTACGACATGTCCGCTAACTGATAGATTTCGATTAAATATGCCGATATGATTTTATTTGTTCTAAATATCGACATGTCTGATAGATATCTGAGTTATTTCATACATATTTAATTTTTTTTAATTTTTTGTTTTGGTTTTTTAATGAAAATATCTTGTAATATTTTATAAAAAAAAAGGTGGCGCTTTAGAAGACTATGAGAAATCGCTTTGCTGTTAAAGGCACAAAACATTTGTTTTCCTTGAAACCTCGTTCCAAGCTTTCCACGGTAGAAAATAAACCAAAATTTTACCGGGAATTATAGGATTATTTTAAAACTCTGCAGCCTGGTAAGTTGTAAATTCTAAACATTTAAGTTTTAATTACTTTATATGTAAAGGGTGTTTTTTTATAAAGGTATAGAACTTTAAGTTGGCATTACTTTTCAAGATGGCGACCGATTTAACAGCTGTCAAGTGATTTATGCTCAGTTTGGTTTGGCAATTCATCATGAATAGACTCACGCCTGAACAATGCTTGCAAATAGTGCAATTTTATTTCGAAAATAATGGTTTGTGCGAAAAACATATCGCGCACTACCTCCATTTTATCGGCAACAAAATCGTCAATCAGAGCAGTTAATTCGATTAATCATGGAACGTTTTCGCACCACGTTTACTCTTATTGATAACTCGCATCCCCAGAGACGCCGTACGGTGCGTACAGAATAAGCTATTGCTGCTGTAGAGCGTAGCATTGAGGAAGACCCGAATGACTCCATCTGTCATCGAGCACAGGAATTGGATCTGTGTCCATCCACTTTATGGAAGATTTTGCGGAAGGATCTTGGTGTGCGTGCTTATAAAATCCAACTCGTGCAAGAATTGAAGCCAAACGATCATCAAGTAAGGCGTAGATTCGTCGAATGGGCCCAAAACGATATTACCGTTGTTCCCGATTTTCATAAGCGAATTTTGTTTAGCGATGAAGCGCACTTCTGCTTGAATGGCTACGTCAACAAACAAAACTGCCGCATTTGGAGTGAAGGTAATCCGCAAGTGTATGTCGAAACACCGTTACATCCAGAAAAACTGACTGTTTGGTGCGCTTTATGGGCTGGTGGAATCATTGGTCCGTACTTTTTCAAAAACGATGGTGGCCAGAACGTTACAGTCAATGGTGATCGGTATAGAGCCATGATTACCAACTTTTTCATTACTGAATTGAATGATGTCCAGGAGATGTGGTTTCAACAAGATGGCGCAACATGTCACACAGCTCGTGCCACAATAGATTTATTGAAAGTCACGTTTGGTGACCGCCTAATTTCACGTTTTGGACATCTGAATTGGCCTCCAAGATCTTGTGATTTAACACCGCTAGACTACTTTCTGTGGGGCTATGTAAAGTCTTTGGTCTATGCGGATTAGCCACAAACGCTTGACCATTTGGAAGACAACATTCGCTGTGTTATTGCCGATATACGGCCACAAATGTTGGAAAAAGTCATCGAAAATTGGACGTCCAGATTGGACTACATCCGCGCCAGCCGTGGCGGTCATATGCCTGAAATCATATTTAAAATGTAATGCCACAAGATTATCTTTCGATTAATAAAATTCATGTCAATCGAATAATCCATCGTTGTTTTATTGCAACTTAAAGTTATATACTTCTATAAAAACCACCCTTTATATACGAATGTCGTATGTTATAACAGAATTTTTCATGTCTTTTTAGAATTCTGTTAAATTTCTATTAGAAGTATCAGCAGGAAACTTAAAATTTCCCACGACATGTCTTTCAGATTTCGTGTCAACGTCTCCATATATTTTTAGGTCAGAACTCTGACAGAATTCGTATATGATTCTGAGTTTTTTGTAGGCGTCTCTGTCAGATATCTTATGGATATCTGACAATTTTGCTGGCTGGGTGGTTTATTATATGTATAGATGTTCCAAAATACATATATTGCTTATATTGTCTATATTGTCTATTGCTTTTTAAGCAGTTTATAACACTTATTTTTATACCCATATAAATTTAAAAACCTGCTATTCGAATACAGTACGATTTTATTATGTTGCTGATGTTTCATCCAAAAGGTAATTGCATACCTTTTGGATGAAACATCAGCATCAGAAACATAATTTTTCTGCAATAAATTTTTAATAACATGAATACTAAATATTAAGCGTTTTATTTGTGGCTCCATAATATTAAGCAAGTTATCAATCTACTAGGTAGAGAGTTTACAATAAAGACCTACATGAGAACAAAACACGAAGCTCATAAGATGCTCATTATAATATTTCATTGAATTCAAGTCTGTTCATTGCATACGAGTAACGATGAGTGGACAATAACAAACAGCGAAAAGCAGCGAATGAGTAGGCATGTCTTCAGGAAACTAGTTTGTGTTCGAGTATTAGCCCTTGCTCATGAGCTTATGAGCATAGCCATTAGACGAACTTGCTTATGCAACTGTTTAGTTTACAAGCAGGCTAATCGGAGTATGTGGTATTAATAATGATGCACAAAAATTTTATACTTTAACTTAACTAGCTACTGAGTTGAAACCAGGAGTTGTTTTTTTTTTTTGTTTTTTTGTTCTAATTCCATAATTTGTAAATAAATGAGATATGTACTTGCAGCTTTCTCTTTCTGGCAACTATGATCACACATGTTTAGTTTACTTGCTAACATGCCTACACGTCAGAGTATAGCGGCCAAGTAGTCAGGTATTCAAATTTTGCCTATAGATTGTCCGCTAGTAATAAGTGAATATTAGTACACTGGCTAAGTTTACTAGCAGATAGTAGAGTAGCATTGTAAATGCGCTCAACATTATTAAAGCTTTAGTTTTTTTAAACTTGATTTAAGTCATGTTTTTAATTTTTTTTTTTACTTAATTTTTAAAGTCACGTTTTTAAATTTTGTATGAGGGTGCCACGGTGGGCTAGTATGTAGTGTGCTAGTCTATCATGCCGCGGTTGTGGGTTCGATTTCCACCAAAGACTTTGGAATTTTTCACTACAAATTGGCAGGGACACCAAGAAGAAGCTTGATTATAATCTGGGTGCCAATAAATGGTTAACTGCATTAGTGACAGGACACGGACTCTCAAGTATTATCTGAAAAAGTTAAAAATCGAGATAAGACGATACTTACAGACTGTGCCTGCTAACATAGAAAGTCTTTCGACCACGGGTAGACACATATTATATGGAGAACTAGCCTTAAGCAAACGATAGCCATTACCATAGCCTCTGTGATGAGCAACAATGTCGACATGTTTTAGTCGCCAGTCTGAAAATAGTGCAGTAAAGAGTAAAAGACCAGTGACAACACGAGACTCAATGAAAGTAAGATATTCGTAAATTTCCAGTTGTATACCAGAAATCATTGAGGAGCGAAGGGGATCGAAAGGGCTCCCATGAAGTCAGTGGTCTTCTTCGGTATACTCCGTACAAAAAAAATTGTTTGAGAGAAGAGAAGAGAAATCAGTTGCATACCGTTAGGATGAATATAAAATAAACAATAAGAAATAACACGTATGTGCAGCACGGTTTTTTGTAGTACTCAATTAGGAAAATAGACAGAAAAAATTTAATAGGTTCGGTAATAGAAAATTCGAATCAGTTACTTTTTTTTAATATACTCGTGGTGCCATCATGTGAGGCATGATAATATCATGCCTCACATCATGCATGATAATATCGTGCATCATGTACTCCGATCAGATGATAAGCACCGCTTAAATTTCGGTTTTAAGTAGGCCATTACATTTTTATATGATATCGACAGGATACTTTTTTTAACTTTAAAAAAATATTAAAAACAATCAGGCATTCAAAAGCAACATAATTTTATTTGTTTTTGTTGTTCAAACAATTGCAGTGCCAAGCATTTTCCTATTTTTAGTACAATCTACATGTTTTCTAAATTACAATGTGACATCTAGAAACAGAATTTTACTCTTTAATTATTTGACTTCAATTAATTTCAACTGGTTCCAAACTAGCATTTCTTAGAATACTAAAATAACTGTAAGCACCTCGTACCACCTTCGAAATTAAATCATTTTAATATAAATAAACTTTACTTCTTAACTAAATACACTTACGTCTATAAAAGTTTTCAAATTAAGCTCAACAAATATGGCCCTCATGATCAGAGGCTTAGAAGATTCCATCATCATTAGGCGTATATTCTTTTGAATGTTTATGGGAAAGGAATACCAGGGACAAGAGTACAGAGCATAGCGAAATTCTTCATTCTAATTAGAAATTAAATTAAAAATGTCTTAATAAATTCATATTTAAATTCTAAAAGTCAACTTCTAAGCAGCACTTACACTCTCCGTTACCAGAGTTGCATGCCAGTGATACAACCACAATATAAATGACATAACAAATGTATAAATGGCATAAAAGAAATAATCCATGTTTGAAGGATTCTCAAAAGAAACAAGGAAATAATTTTTAAAATAATAATAATATTGCATGAGTGCAACAAAAGTGTATTAACTCAAGTTTTTGATAATTTTACTTTTTGCTATAATTTTATATGTCGAGTTTATAATAGTTTCAAATTACTTCGGCTGTTCTTTCGTTACAAAATAAAAAATAGGTCAATAGTCTACATTTAATGCAAAATTAAAAATTTTTTTATATCTACTGCAAATGTTTAAAAATTGAATTAGTACACTTTACTGCACAAGTGTGATATATTAAAAAATAAAAAATAAGTCAATAGTGTACATTTAATGCAAAATTAAAAAGTTTTTTATGTCTACTGAAAATGTTTAAAAATTGAGTTAGTACACTTTACTGCACAAGTGTGATATATTAAATATAATTAATTTAAAACTTACTCCCGCCGCTGTGGCATAAAATAGAAAACATATTAAAACGGAAAATATAATAAAATCCAAAAAAACCGGTATTCGAATTAAGGACTCTAACTCTGTCGTAAACCTTTAAATTTGAAAATAGAAAATCATTTAAATTATTTTAATGTTTTATATTTAATTAAAAAAAAAAAATACCATCTTAGTTCGATTTGTTCTCGAACGAAAAATTCACACATTTTCGTATGCCAGTATAGCACATCCTTTTGCGGTAGAGATTTTAATTCTTCAATATTATGATCGGAGGATAATTTGCCCAGCTGATTAATATCATATTACAGTTTTGCATTTGCAAAAGTTATTTACAGTTATTTTTTACTTACATCATATTCCCTAAGTCTTTTGTTGATAATGGCATATTTCAAAACGATGTATTTCATAAAACAGGTGATAAATGTATGCCAACAAGGTATGGTGGTGATACCAAGAAACATGGCATAAAATGGTCCCAAATAGCCCACTACGAAATTGTCATACACCTGACCAAAGGGGTATAGTTGAAAAAGTAAAATGGCCTCGGTCTGAAATTAAAATATAAAAAAAATGTTAGACACTCTTATAGTATTCTGAACAGACATGGGAAGTTTCAATTACATTTCAATTACAATTTTTTAATTGTAATTTTTTACAGGTACTGTGTAATTGCATATACTCAATTACACACTACAAATAATTGTAATTTAAATTTATTTTTTTTTATAAAAGTCAGTTTTTTTTTTAATTAATTAAAATCTATACATATAATAAAATAGTAACTCATTTCCGTCTGTCTGTCTGTCTGTTTTTTTTTTGTTTGTGTTCGCATTACGTAAAAGCTACTAGATGGATTTTGCCAAAATTTTGTGAGGAGGTACCTTAGTATCCTGCTCTCAATATAGAATACTTTTTTCCGCAAAAATATCTTATTTCCAAGAGAAAGTTTAGAGGTACTGAAATTTTTGGTTTAAAACTGGGATATTTTCAACACGTTTTAATTCAAGATGGTTATTTTTTTAACTCAACTTTTTATTTTTGAAAGTAAGATATGTTAAAAACTACTGCGCAACAGATAGCCCCAGTTGAATAAAATTTGTATTTAATTTGTATTTTAATTTTTGGAATTCCATTGTTATTAAAATATTTTAAACACCTTTACAGAGGTTTACAATAATTTTTTTAATTTTTTGTAAATTTTAGAATTTTATCCAAGGATGGGTATAAAGCAAATACATAAACCATCACTAAAGCACTATAAAAGTAAGAGTGTTTCATTGTTGTTGAATACTTTGAAAGAAAAATCCAGCAAAATATTTTCAGGACGCCCACGACGTGGAGGGCACTACTAGTATTGTATAAAACTCACTTTTCTGCTTAAAAATTCTTAACTTTTATAAAATGATGATTGTTAAAGAGAAAAGTGTGATTGTTAAAGAGAAAGAGGTCCGACTTTGAAATAAAGTGCAACTTACGCTATATTTTCCAGAGTCTTTAGTGGAAAACGAAACCACAATCCCCAGACTGATAGACTAGTTGTACTTTTCATTTATTGTTTTGTATCATTTATTTTTTTTTTTTTGTGAAAAAGTGACTTTTTATCAAAAAAAAACACAAAAATTTAATAAAAGATGCAAATTGTTAAAAATGACAAAATTTTGTAAAATTAAAATGTATTGATTTTTTACTTACATCGGACATGAAAACTGTACGATAAAAACAATCAGCGCTTACAACAATTCCTCCCACTATGCAAGACATCCACATTGTAGTCGTTACAATGCGTAAATATTTAACAGTTTTCGCCAGCATAATTTCTTCTTCAGCATCGGTTATGGAAAGGAGATCAGTGATGTCCTTGTGTAGGAATATAACCATGCGAACGACTCCTATAAGTAGATTTATATAAACTAAAGTAGTATATATTTTTTTTAATTCTACTTAAAACCCGTTTTTTCACTTAGCTGCCAGGCAATGAGCTGCAGGCGACAGAGCGGCGAGCGGCAATATGTTATGTGGCCACAAAATAAGAAATAAAACTTGTTCTAATTTTTAATTGATTTCTGAGCGGCAAAAAGTGATATTTTGTTATTACTTTTTTATTTGATAAATTATATACAAGGCGAATTCATTTTACTAGGTTGGCAGCATGGCGAAGTTAATTATTTTTTGTTTTACATTTTTATGTGCAAAGCAGCTGTCAAAAATTCGTTTATTTTTTTTAATCTTGAAAAATAAAAGTTTAATTTTTTCTAAAAATATTTCAAGATTAACAAAATTACAAAATACTATCAGAAAATGTAAGGAAGACGTGTTTTTAGTTGTTGGATGTAATATTTTAATTAGAGCTTTTTTCGTCTGCCGTACATTTAACCAACAACAAAATGCATGTGGGTGTTTTATAGTGTTGTATTTGTTGTCGCGGCAATACCACCTTATATATTCGCCTTGATTATATGGTAGTTATTATTTTTTATATTTGTATGAACTTTTAAATTAATTTTGATTCTTAAAAAATTTCTAAAAAAAAGTTAAAACAAAGCAAAAGTGAACGCTCTTAATTTTGTCACGACCGCAGTATTTCCAAAATCTGTTTAGACATTTTTACAGCTTTATATATGTATATGTAAATGGTTAAATTCGCCTTGCTCAATTAATAGGATGAACCCAAAATTTTTTTTTTCATAATCGCAATAAATTTCCATATACGTACATATGTATATGCGACCACGCATATGGAAAGGGACCTAAGAGTAAAAAAGGTAAATTTTACAGGAGAGCCGTTTAAAACTCACCCTCTTTTTCAACGTTTTTAACTTGTGTAAGTGCTGTTATGACTCCAAAATTACAGATTTTTAATTTTTCCGGTAAATTTTTCGAACTCGGAATTATTTCGGGGGTAAGAGACTACTTCCATTCGATATCTTACTAAAGTTTACATCAATTAAAAAACAAATTGGTAACGCTTTGAACCGATTCACTGAAAGATGATGCTTTTTGATTTTTTTTTTTTTTTTGTTCTGTACTCTACTTTCATGTAGAAAAACGAAATTTTAGACACAAATTCAGCTTTGGGAACACTCTGGCATCACTCTCGTTCAATTCTCCAGTAAATTTTACCCCTATTTACAAAAAAAAAATCGGTCAACTTACCCTTACTCACTCAGAAATAAGCCACTTGCCGCTCAAACTCTCCGAGCAACCGTTTATCGATTTGTTGCTCATTGCGTAGCCACGTACTTAGGTTTTTTTAATAAAAAAAATTCCTGTTAATATTACTAAAATTGACTTTCGGTAACTTACGTTTTCTTTGAAAGAATGCATTGGCTGTGGAAATCGAAAAGGACAAGTATGTAAATGCTGTTGCACAACTTATGGCGCCATGAGCCAGGCTAGTAAATCCTTCTGAAATCTTAACAAACTTAACAATTTGTGTTGTGATCAAAAAAAAAAAAATTTTTAATATGGAAAATAAAAAACAGTTTTCTAGTTTTACGACAACATACGATTAAGCAGCAGAATACAGCATAAGAGGCAATAAAAATGGCTCCTTTGTTTAAATGGAAACGTTTATTTTGTTGCTGTTTGGATACAATGTAACCAAAAAATCTCATGCACTTTAAATGTAAACTGATTAAAGAGTTTTCAAAAACTTCTTCAGGCACTTCTAAATCTTGTAATTTAACCATTATTTTTTTAATGCAGGTGCTGGCGCTGCCGTTAACTTGAGGTGTGACTTTTAGCAGGACTAAATGAAATTTAACAAATGTCTGCAAAATACTTGCAATTTATAAGGAAAAATATTCAGTTTAAATATTTAAAATTCACACAACAATTAATATAAATATTTACAATAATTACACAAATTTAATTATTTTTTTAATCACTTTTCCTATTTATTTATTTATTTAAATTATTATCGCAATTATTTTTGTTGTAACACCTCATTGTTGCACTGGTTTATTAAATAAATATTTAATGACAATAAGATTTGTTTGTTTTGTTTGTTTGTTTGTATTACAATTGTGGCTCTTCATTCAATACCACCGGCTCCCCATCTAATTTTTTTATTGTTGGCAGTCGTTTTATGCACTCAGCACGCCAGGTGGCCTCATCTAGGCCATCAGCTATGGGATTTCCAACTACAACTAGATCTTCTAGGGACTCCAATTCTTGTAGACGACTGAATTCTGCCCAATCTTTGATTAGATTATTACTGATGTAGAGGACTTTCAAGTTTCGCAGGGCAGAAAGTCCCTTTATTTTCTCAATAAGATTATAACTAATCCAAAGTTCTTGAAGCGTGTCAGCCACTGCTTCCTAAAAAAATATTTTATTATCTTTTTGTGTAAAGACTGATTTTGTTTGAAAATAAATTGTTTGTTACAAAAGGATCCTTTTTAATTATCTATTATCTAAAAAAAAGTGACTTTATGTTAAAAAAGAAATCTTGTGCAAAAAAAAAAATATTTTTTTTTTTTCAAAATAGAAGAAAATAAACATTTTGTGAAAAACGGGAATATTTATGCAAGTGTTTTTTACTAAGGCATTCCCTTAAAAAGGGAGATTTAAAAGCTTCAAAATCATGCTTTTGTGATAATGGCACCTTTTGAGAAAAAAGATTGAGTAAAAACAAGTAAAAGTGCTATATTCGGCCGTGCCGAATCTTCTATACCCCTCACCACGGTGATTTGATTTATACAGACATGTACAGCATTATCCATATTGTTGACTCTTTACTTAAATAAATTCGTATGAGAAAAAATCATTATTCATGAGTTAAAAAAATAGAAGACAAATGAAAACAAATTCCGTTTGCTACAATTGTCGCCGTGTTGTCAGCTACTTAATGATATTGAAACCGACAGCTACATCGTAAACTCTGACATTGTTGTAGAAATACTTATTTTGCTTTTATAAAATTAAAAAACTTTTTCAAAAAATTATAAATATTTCCTCAAAAACTTTTTTTTTTGCATATGAATTTTTAATTTGCAATTTTGTGTCATTTTCTTTTGTTCAATAAAATAGAAATTAGCCTAAGTTGACGACAGCCACAACGTTTCATTTTTGACAGTTTGTAGTCGGTATTCTGATGATGTCTATTTGTTTAATGCACCTAGGTTTTAAAATAGAGATATCATCTATTTAAAAATCAAACGCATTTAAAAAAATATGTTACTCTATATGCACACATACAATACATATGTATATTCTTAATATCAAATATATGTTATGTTACAGTCATGATTTTCATTTTCAAAGAAATATTGAAATTTTTGTTTTAATTTTTCGAAAATTGTGTGTAAAAATTTTTTGTAAAAACATTTTTTAAAAATTTTTTGTAAAATTTTATTCGAAAATTTTTTGGAAAATTTTTAAAAAAAATTTTTTTTCGAATATTTTTCTGTAAAATATCTTTTTGTAAATGCTTTGTAAATTTTTTGGAAATGTGTTTGAAAAAAAATTTTAAAATTTTTTAAAAAAATTTTTTTTTTAAATTTGATTGAAATTTTTTTGTTAAATTTAGGACCTTTCTGCAATCTATATTAAGTTAGAATTGTCAGACTAAAGCAAAAAGATATCCTTACAAAAAAAATTTCCTCATATTGACACATGGGCGGTCCTTTTAACTGCTCCTATTTATCATTGGGTACCCTGTGGATCCATTGACTACCTCTATGCGTATTGCTTTCTATTAAGGTCTCTAATACAAATCAAAGCAGAAAAACCCTACCAATCTAAAAACAAACAAAAATCGCCCCTCGCAGGGGGTTATTGATCCCCCGAGATCTGTATGCACTCCTTGCAATCTACCTGTCGCAGTCTAATATTTATTTGACAAAAAAAGGCAAAACAGAATCTTTAAAGCCGAAAAAAATTTAAAAAAAACGTAAAAAAATATAGGTGGGCGTGGTTTTTGGCCCGTAGCCTCCAAAGGAATGATCCGATGTTGCTGAATTGCAATACCAAAATTTTCGAAACTATGCCTGACAGATTGGTGTGCTTAAATTTTTTGTATCTCTTCTGTTGCCTTGGCAAATGACATTACCACACTAACACGGACAGACGGACAGACGACCAGACGGACATCGCTTAATCAACTTCGCTATGTATAAGGATCCAGAATATATATACTTTATGGGGTCGGAAATGAATATTGTAGAAATTACACACGGAATGACAAACTTATATATACCCTTTCCACCTGTGGTGAAGGGTATAAAAATACTTTTGACAAAAAGGTACTTTCTATGGGAAAAGATGAATTTATAAAAAGAATATATGAAAGGGACTTAATTTTTGGGTCATCAGTTCTTATAAATAAATCAGTCAAGTGCGAGTTAGTCTCACACACGTAGTGTTTCGTACTATGTTTAGTACGCCTTTAAAAACTCAGGTTGTTAATTTTTCATGTCTTATGGGGCACCCTTTTCTTTTTAAAATCAAAGTCATATTCGCGAAAATTGCATCGCTATTGGAACACCCTTTACATTTAAGGAATTGTTGTTATAACGGCCATGGTAATACACTTTCTACAAAAATATCAGGCCTACCTATTGCGGTTCAAAAAATAAGGTAATATACGTGAAAAACATGTCACTGATGGCTCACCCTTTAGTAATTAGTAATTGTTACAGTGTCCGAAGTACAACATCTACTGTAAACAATTCAAGAGTCTACCTATTACGGTTCAAAAAATAAGGCTATTTAAGTAAAAATCATGTCTCTGTCGGAACGCCCTTTAATTTGTTATTATTTGTTATAGTTTCCATAGTAATAAACCTCTTGTAAAAACTTCAAGAGTCTACTTATTATCGTTCAAAACTTAGGCTATATACACGCAAAGCACGTCACTCTCGGAACACCCTTTAATTTTAAGGTTTAATTTAATAAAAAGCGAACATAGAGTTAATTACTGTGTGCAAATTTTAAGTGGTTGCCTCCTATAGCTCAAGAAATAAAGACATAACGGCAAATAACACCTCACTTTCGGAACACCCGATAAGTTTTAGTATTTATTGCTATAGTGGCCACAGTTATACACCTTCTGTGAAAATTTCAAGAGTCTACCTATTATGGTTCAAAACTTAGGCCTTATACATGCAAATCACTCCACTATCGGAACACCCTTTAAGTTTTAGGTTTACTTTTTTATACTTGTTTATATAGCGAACTAAGTTTGAATTACTGTTTTTAAATCTTGAGTCCATACCTCCTACAGTTCAAGAAATAAACACATATTCGTGAACAACATCTCTCTATGGGAACACCCTATAATTTTTAGTATTTGTTACTATAGCGGCCACTGCTATACACCTTCTGTGAAAATTTCAAGAGTCTACCTATTATGGTTCAAAACTTAGGCCTTATACATGCAAATCACACCACTATCGGAACACCCTTTAATTTTTAGGTTTAGTTTTTATACTTGTTTATATAGCGAACTAAGTTTTAATTACTGTTTTTAAATCTTGAGTTTTTGCCTCCTACAGTTCACAAAATAGGCACATATTCGTAAATAACACCTCTGTATCGGAACACCCTATAAGTATTAGTATTTGTTGCTATAGCGGCAACAGCTATACATCATCTGTGAAAATTTCAAGAGTCTACCTATTACGGTTCCAAATGTAAAAGGCGCTGCAGACGGACAGACGGACAGACATTGTAACGAAAACAATAGGGTTACGTTTTTACACTTTGTTTTCGGAACCCTAAAAAAATAAATTATTGAAAAAATGGGTGATTTTCTGAAGTGAATTTTGTTGTGAAAGAGTAATATTTAAAAAATAACCTTTTTTGTAATAAACAGGATTTAAAAAAAAAAAAAACAAAAATGAATAAATCAGTCAAGTGCGAGTTAGACTCACACACGTAGGGTTCCGTACTATCTTCAGTACAACTTTAAAAACTCAAGTTGTTCAGTTTTTCATGTCTTATGGGGCACCCTTTAATTTTTAATTATTTTTTATACTAAAGCTTAGTACCCTGTGTAAATATCAAGTGTCTGCCTTTGACGTTTAGAAAAGAAGGCCAAATTTTAAGTGTCAGCCTATCACTGTTCAAATATAAGGATATACATATATGCAAAATGGTGTCATTATCGAAACACCCTTTAATTTTTTATTTTAAAATTTGTTCTTGTTATAGGGGACAAATTTATACATAATCTGCGTTTTAAGTGTCTAGCCGTTCGGGTTCAAAAATTAGGCTACATACTCGTACATACGTAAATATTTGTCACTTTCGCAAAATCGTATACATATTATTTTTGCTATTGCGGACATACATTTACACACTCTGTATAAATTCGCGTGTAAAAATTAAGCTCAAATTCGCAAAAATGGCATCACTATCGGAACACCCTTTAAATTTAAGTAATTGTTGTCTTAGCAGCCATGACAATTCCCTTTCTATGAATATATCAAGTTTATATGTTACGATTAAAAAAAATAAGTCTCTATACGTGAAAAAAACATGTTATTATAAAACGTTATGGGTAATTAGCATAATATTAAATAATTAATATTTGAATTCCCAAAAATTTTATTAATAACTAAATATGCAACTGCTTGTGCAACACTTGTTTTTTTCGATTCTCTTGCGAGAACAAAATTAACTTGTGTATGCTTTTCATCACACCTTACGGCTGCATTCAGTGATGGCAAAAAACCATCCAATTGTAGAAGGACAGTAAGGAAAAATAAACACGTGGTTTGTTTGTTGGTGTTTTGTTGAAGCTTTAACATTCTGTAATCTTATTCTATTAACATGCATAATTCTCATTTTGTTTTGTAGAATTTTATTATAATTATAGAGTATTTTTGGCTTCTCTAAAATTAGGAAAAAGGTTTCCTGATGATCTGGCCTGAGCAACCAGTGAAATACGTATAGGGACTAGCTCTTTCCCCCAACAAATAAATTGCATTTTTATCATAAAACGTTATGGGTAATTAGCATAATATTAAATAATTCATGTTACCCTTTAATTCTTAGTAATTGTAATTGTGTGGCCGTGGCAACACTTCTTCTGTACAAATTTCAAGAGTCTACCTAGTACTGTTCAAAAATAAGGCGTTATACATACAAATCATGACACTGTCGGAAAACCCTTTAAGTTTTACTGTTTTTTATAGGGGTCATGGTAATACACCATCTGTGAAAATTTCAAGAATCTACATAGTATGATTTGAAAATTAAGCAGACATTGTAGCGAAAACAATAGGGTTACGTTTTTACCTTTTGGGTACGGAACCCCAAAAATGAAAAAAAATATAATTTGCAACAAAATATATTTATTGGATTGCATTCCCAATTTGAAAATTTTCATCCCCAAAATTCCCCAAAAAAAATTTTTATTCTTCCCAAATTTGAATTACCGCATAAATACATTAAACTGTATATTTGTATTTTAATCAAATTATACAAGTTGATTGAGTTTTTACCTCGCCATTTCTGGGAATGGATTAAAAGGGATACAACAAATTTGATAAACTGATTGGTAGAGCGTCTTATCTATCAGTTTGGGGGTTGCGGGTTTGATTCCCACCAAACGTGTTTTCTGCAGACAAACAGGCTAGTTTTGCAATTTATTTAATATCTTATTAGTTTATTTGCCGAAATAAGACAAGCTTGGCAGTTGGTGTAGTTGGTATGCAAAGTGAGGTCTAAAAATAAGGTCGTTTCTGCGGCATCTTCATATGTATGAACTTTTGCCAAGAATATCCCAGGTTGCTTATTAAAAATTTTTCTTAATTGTGATTTATACATGTATGTTGTAGTATTTTCATTATTAAACTAATTTATGTTATCGATTGTAACACACAAATTTTGAAAAATATAAGATTTTTGCAATAAATTTTTTAGATATAAAAAGAACGTGTATATGAATAAATGACAGTGAAGTATCTGCAGATTTCAGTTCTTTTCATCCAGGATAAATTCAATGAATGAACTTTTGTTGCCTAAATAATTTTCGTTACGTCTTTTTTATCATTATTTATCAAACATACTTTAAATTGTAAATAACGAACAATTAAAATAATAATAAAATTACAATAATCGAAAAAGTATGAGAAATCAAAATAAGAATCCCCTAAAAATCGCCAAAATAATGAAGTTATCCTCAACCAATTCCCCAATCCCGAATCCACATTTTAGTGATATGCATTGCGTTTTTACGTTTTTACACGGCATATTTTGCGAAAAAAGATCAAGTTTTTTTTTGGAAAATTGTCGACTTTCTGGAATTTTAGTGAAAAAATGCGACTTCTTGTGAAAAAGGTACTTTTTTCCAAAAAAAGTAGCCTTTTGCAAAAATAGGAGTTTTAAAAAAAAAAAAAAAAGAAACTATTATGTAAAATGGGGGAATTTGTAAAGAAAGAAACTTTTTTTGAAAAAGATACCTTTTTGTCCAAAATGTTTTTTTTATGATTTCTAAATGAAACTGTATATATAGTTTTATTTGCCTATAGGGCTTGTTATATTACTGAATTTGCAATAAAAATAAATGCACGACCTCTTTGTGAGAAATGGGGCATTTTCGTAAAATTTTCATTATAAAAAAATGGACCCTTTTGTAAGTAATGCTATTTTTATATGTATTTTTTTAATATTAAAGGTACTTTTTGTGAATAAGAGATCTTTTTTAAACAAGGAATTTTTGTTAGAAGGTGCTATAAAAGAAAAAAAATTATGTGAAAAATACTTTTTTCAAAAAGGTACTTTCTATGGGAAAAGATGAATTTATAGAAAGAAAAAAAAACTTTTTATATAAAAATTACTTTTTAAGTCATCAGTTCTTATAAAAAAAATAATTAATTGCAAATACGGGTCATTTTATGAAGTGACAAGTTGGCAGAGTAAGGCGAAGCATAATATTAAGAGGAAA
The DNA here is from genome assembly GCA_949628195.1 of Phasia obesa. Classification (NCBI taxonomy): domain Eukaryota; kingdom Metazoa; phylum Arthropoda; class Insecta; order Diptera; family Tachinidae; genus Phasia; species Phasia obesa. The sequence continues at coordinate 116,778,220 of OX451219.1, read as the reverse complement.
AATTTTTAATTTTTTTATATGGACTTTGATAGCAAAAAGTTTTTTCTTTCTCCTTTAAATTAATTTATAATGTCAAACTTCACAAAAAAAAATTTAAAAATTTTCCCGCTTTTTGTAATGAGAGATTTTGTGAGAAAATTACTTTTTTTTTTAAAATGAATTTTTTTGTGAAGGAATTTGTATGTAAATAATTGCCTTAATAACAAATTTTTGTAAAAAGTATGGTTTTATGTGCAAAGCGAAATTTAGAAACTTGTTTAGATCTAAAATTTTAAAACGTTTTACTTACTAGTCCTGATATTTGCTTTATATAATTTCTCGCCAATGACAAAACTTTTAAGTTTTTCATGCCATTTAAACCGAAAATTTTCTCTATCATATTGGTAGACAAGCTTAAACGTCTGAAAACATGCAACATGTAAAACAGATTAATATATCGGGGTATATTCATAATTAATAAAATATATTCGAAATCTATTTTAGAACAAAATACATTTCAAATAAGTTTTATTTGTTATGTATGTATGTATGTATGTATGTATGTATGTATGTATGTATGTATGTATGTATGTATATGGCAGAGCTGTTTAAGTTTTGAATTAATTCGCCATTAAGTTTTGAACTATTTCGCGAATAGTTCATGCGCTGAAATAATAAATTCCGAATTAATTCTTTTAACACAAAAAATTAATTAAATCAAATTTGGGTCAATTCAAATAAAATTTCGAATTCAAATGAAAAAATGAATTGCAATTAGTTTGATTCATTTGATTTTGAATTAATTCAAATGAAATAGAAAAAATAATTAGCAATTCATTACCAACTCATTTCAATTGAATTGATTGAAATTTGAATTGATTTTATAAGTAAATCTGCAGTAATTAGTTGATACAATTAATTCCTATCATATGTCTTTCATTTACTAAAACAGTGTTGTAACTCAAAAAAAATACAATTTTTGAGTTAGTTATGCGGAATTATTCGTTATATCCTGCTTTATATACCGTCAATAGTACCTTGCACACTCTCCGAGTAAGGAGAGAATATGTGCTATAAGATTCCTTCTTTTCAATGTGAATTGGTTGTCAATTGAAAACTCTAAATGCGTTTGGGCAAAATCGTGTTTTTTAGTTATGACACTATTTTAGTAAATGAGCGATATGTAGATATGTTAAACATATTTATGAAACACAATTGTGTTTGGAACTACATTGTTATTTTTACTGATTTTTATTTATTTGTAAAAGAAAGTTTTAATATATTTTTTGTTTTTTTTTGTTTTCTTGCATCAGACTTTCAAAATTTTGTACTGAATATTTTCATTTTGCTAGGAGAAATTTCCATTTTTATTTCCCCTAGCTCCGTCTTTAAATTTGATTGATTGCAATTCATTGTTAATTTATTCATTTGAATTGCAATTCATTGTTGTAATTCATTTAAGTTAATTAAAATCAATTCAATTCAAAAAAAAAATGGAAATTAATTGCAATTCGCTTTAACAAATTCAGTTGAATTGAAAACGAGTTAAACTATATTTCTGTCTAATTCTTTTGAATTGATTCAAATTTCATTAAATTCTTTTTTGTTGTGAAAAGAATTAATTCACGAATTAAAATCAAAAAATAATGATTCATTTACAGCTCTGGTATATGGGCATAATTATTTTAATCACTTTTAAATAATACCAAAAATGAGGTTTGTAAGTAGGTTACTATTATAATTTAAAATAGTTGATTATAAAATATCTTAAAATGCATCTACTCACTCGCAGTTTACCAAGGAACCCAAAGTGTTGTCCATTTTTTCTATGGGTGGCCATTGAAATTGCAGTTCTATAACAGAAGCCTGCACAGCAGTCTGTTTCTCCCGTTCTTCCCAACGTTTCAGAGCCTCCTTTATAGTAGTAGCCTTTGACATTTTACCAATAGCTTAAGGAAGTTATTTAGAAAAGCTTAAAACCCAAAAACTAAGTTATCTTTTACCATTTAATATACAATTTTAACTGTGGAGATGAAGATTGTCATAGAAACCATTACCAGGTTATTGAAATTTCTGTTTGTTTAATTTTCTATTAAACACAATTTTTAAATAAAATTTTTTTTTTAAATTCACTGAAATTGGTCATATTTCCTACGACTATTTTCTTGGTGCCTTAAGCCTGGAAGCTTTTTTAAATTTTTAATAGTAAGGAAAAGTGTAAAAACAAACTCCAGTTTATGGTTGTTTTTTAAATAATTAACAATTATTTGTCTTTTATAATGTACACATTTATTACAATTCAATTAATACAAAATCATGGTTTCATTTATTTTTAATTCTACAAAAGATTATGTAAATTAAAACGATTAAAAGTGAAATAATTGGTTAAAACTAATTGAAAAAATCCCCCCATAAAACTGTAGTGAAAATTAACGTCTGTCGGCCGTACCGCTGCCTCTCTTGCCCGAGTACAAATGTTTAGGCATTTTGGTGCCAATAAAACGATCTGCTTCACCCTTAAGACATAATCGTCCGACTTTCTTAGCAATAGCTTTCTTAGCCATGATTTGAGCTTTCTTTTTCATGATGGGATTGTTTATGCCCATAGTATCACGTGCTGGCTTACGTTTCAATGGCTGACCAGTCTTCTTAACAACAGCTGAAGATTCTTTGTCCAAAAGAGGTTTCTTAATTTCTGTCTTCGAACCTACAGCAATTTGAGCTCGTCTTAGATCTACCACTGATTTCTTAAAGTTAGCATTGGATGAACCAGACATATCCACACCAAGATTCTCCATAGTTTCCACCAATTTGGATACAGAACGACCACGAACCTTGGGCTGTTTGTGTCTGGGTATAATAGGTTTGTTTTTGCGTGGCTGTAAACGCTTTTCGTCGCGTAGCATAAAACGTTTCTCACGTATCTTCTTCGCCATTTCACGTATCTCTTTGAGAGTTTCATCCATAGTCATATCGGGCAAATCGTAAACACCACCCTCTTCACGTATACCCTCGGCTCTTTCAAGTTCTTCTAATTTTTCAAAAATATCGGGATCAATGTAATCGGCAATATTATGGCCTTCCCAGAATTCAGGTATAATATCGTGCCGTTCTTCTTCTGCAATTTCGATATAATTCTTTTTCAAATCCAAAGTATAATCATCACCCATTTCTTCTTCGATTTCCTTTTCTAATTTTCGTTTACGTTCAGCCTTGGCAGCATTTTTTTCTAATCTAGCCAAAGCTTGTTCGGGTATGCACGGAGCTCTAACTTTATCATCTCTAGGGGCTGGCATTGCTACATGCAGACGATTTAGAATGTTATCAACCTTTTTAGTGCGCATCTTTTGATCTACTCGGTAGGAAAGTAAACGTTCACAAGCTTCAATTTTTACCTCCATTACACCAGTCTCTTCAACTGTTGACAACGGTATAACTGGCACAGCTTTATCCTCCTGTAATTTTTCTATTAGTTGTCTTTTCTCATCCGGTAAATCTTCTATGCCGAGAATGTCAATTTTGTTTATGGCCAAAATCAGAGGTTTGTTGGTAAATAGAGGTTTGATGCTTTCAAATAATTTAATTTGTTCCTCCAAAGAATGACCACATTGTTCCGAAATATCCATGAAGTATAGAACACAAGCACGTAAATGAGCTAAAGCTGTAATGGCCTGCATTTCAATAACGTTACGTTCTTCCAAAGGATGATCCAAGATGCCGGGTGTGTCAATGACCTAAGAAGAGATGAAACAGTTTTAATGCAGTTTATATCTGGTTTAACTATATAACTTATATAAATCAAATTTTTATATTGTATTCAGATGTCGAACTCACCTGCCATCTCAAATATTTATAATCTGTATGTCCCACATATAGTGATTTGGTTGTAAAGGCATAAGGTTGAACCTCAACATCAGCTCTGGTGATTTTGTTAATAAACGAAGATTTTCCGACATTAGGAAAACCACAAATAATGATGGTACGTGAATAAGGATCAATAGTTGGCAAACGGGATAAATGTTGACGTACTTGTTCCAAATAAGTCAAATTAGAAGCTTGTCTCTTCATAATCGTGGCCATACGACCCAAGGCAGCCTTTTTCAACTGTTTACAACGATACAAGGAATCACCATATTTCAGCAAACGCACATAATCTTTGGCGACACTGGAATTATAAGTAAAAAGCCATCATTTATTTACTTTCTTTAAAAAAAAACTATTGTCAAAAACTTACTTATCAATTAAGTGTCGCGCTGTATTCAATTGACCCAGAGCTAATTTGTAATGATCCTTGTCATATAAAACATTCATTAAATCCGCATAAAAGGGATGTACATCATCCAGTTTTGGAAAATCCTGTATAATCTGTGACAGACGGTCGTGAAAATTCTGTTGGGTAAATTTCACTTTACGTGTGTAGAAAGCACGAATACGAGAGATTTTATAACCTTTGTGTACAACTGTGGGAGTTTTACGTTGGGTCTTCGACAGCATAATATCGATAAAGTCCTGGAAAGCATTATAATAGAAATTGTGATTGGTAAATAAAGTAATTAAGGTTATGGATCAGATCCAAGGAGTTTGCTCCAGGGGTAAAAACTTACCTTTGCTGGCGGAACCACCATAATTTTTTTAAAGTTATACAAACTCATTTTGTAAGTTATTTTTAGGAATTTCTACACTTGTTTTAAAACAGTTAAAAAATAATAAACAGTGATAAATACGAAAACCAACCACGAGGCAACGTAAAACCAAAAAAGGAACGTGCTACCATATGTTTTTTATTACCTTTAATAACAAATGTTGCTAAAGTTGCCACCACGAATTATTATTTGTAAATAATGCCACTGAACACGTATTTCACAGCCTTGCCAGTTGTAAATTCATAATACTTATCCACCGTTAGAGAAAATAAATGATTTTAAAGTAATTTGGTGATGATTTAAAAATTTAATTGTAATATAATTTGTATTTATTTATAGGAAATTGGGAACATTAATGTAATTTACTTTACATTTTGCATTGAGAACATTATTTTTTTATTAATGTTCTCTATGTAACATTAAAATTGTAAAAAGCTTGTTTATTTGAAACACTATTTTCAAGGAACATTCTGTAATTCATATGATATCCTTATAAATTTTTCATAAATTGGGTGCCAGAAAATTGTTTTGAGTTCTATCAACATCAACGATGATTTTTTTTAACAATATTATTATTGCATTTTAAAAAACTCAACTGTTAACTGGAGGAGCACCATTAAACTCAATTTTTAACTGGAGGAGTATCAATAAACTCAAGATTTTCACTGGAGGAGCACCATTAAACTCTCATTAATTTTACCTAGCTGAATTTGGAGTCTCACTTCCTATACGAAGGTATAGGTCGCTCTGCAGATTTTGGAGGAAGCTAAGGCAATCATACCCTGGCGCTTTGGTTTCGTACCTTTGCCATTTACCAATTTCTTTTTGGACAGAATCCAAAAAAAAAAAAAAATAGTGTAGAAGTGAAAAGGCAATAAAACACATACAGGCCTTCTCAATTTTCTCCTATGTTTTTTGACATTTCGAACTACAAAGCAACAACAAAATTCCATGTTGTTCTTGTATTGTTGTATTTGTTGTAGGGACGCCACTACCTAGTAAAATAAATATACCTTGCATGATATTTTGTGAAGTATATTCAACATTTAATAATTTTATATACATAATATTTTATAAATTAAAAGGATTTTAAAAATATGTATTCATTTTAGTCCTTACACGAAGTCCATATTTCACATATAAACGGCAGTTTACGGTCACATTTTACGGTCTTCCAACTACGGTTTACAGTTAAAGCCACACAGCTGCCGTTTGTAAGTTCTGAACTATAAAATATTATATAATTTTTTTTTGTAAATTACGTATTTTTTATATTGTATGTATGTATGTATATTATTTTAAAGCTCTACATACTTTAGTTTTGGATTTCCCGGCTCCCAAGCTCGGTAAGAAAAACATTTTAAATTTTCATTTTCGGCATTAAAAAATTCAAAATTAGAAGACCTTGTAGAATTATATTGCAGGCCAACATAGGCCAAATTAACTTTGATTTTCACCTGTAGTTCCTGTTGTTCGTTATAATCAGAGATTAGACGTGTTAAAGCTTCCGTTCGTTTCTGTGAAGCTGTATGAGCTAAAGTTCCGCAATGCCTTTGTGAATGGCGACATTTTAAGGAAGAATTTTGATATGATTCTGGAATCGTATGTAGCCTAAACAAGCCCAATTCTGGTAGGCAAATGTATTCTGAAGACGCTGAAAATAAAGATAATAAATTAAGATTTGATGGATTCAGTTAAATTAAAATTTTATACCTGCCTATAGGTTGCTCATAGAGGGAAAAGTAATCAAATGATGTATCATTGACGATCGTTTTGAATGCATCAGTTTCTGGACATTGAAGTATATGGCAATTGAAATATAAATGTGGCTGACGCCAATAGTGATCACGAAAGTTTTTGTTATATGAAAATTGTTCTAAATTGTGAATGTTTGTGAAACTTAATAAATTAAAATTAATATACTAAGGTCCATTATTATAACTTGCCAATAGCTAAACCAGCGTTGTCAGGTTTTTGGGGATTTTATCCCCAAAAAAATCCCCAAATCGACTTTGACTTACCATAACTTCTGTTCTAGTTAGGTCTTTCTAGTTTTCATCACGTGAAAGAGCGTCTCAAAAACTATCGAAACCAAAAAAAAAGTGGAAAAAATTTTTTTGAGTCATAAGCCACCTTTTTATAGGCCGGGTCACATATAAAATTTCACTTTAGTTATGACATGTTTATGGCTAATGTTGACGAGGGTGACGGTTGTTGAGATAAATATCCCAGATCTCATCCCAAGTGTAGACCCTATGTAACACTTCACGGGCTATCGATTCATATAAAAAGCATTATTGTTAATACTGCTTTTTTATATAAAGTTTGACTTTTGTCGTGACAAATTGATGGCTCTTGAAGACCAGGTGTAAGCTTTAATAGAAGTTTCTTTTTTAATATTGTCTAAACTTATAATATACCTTGACGTTGCTTGACAAATCTCTGCTTTGGAGAATAATTTAAAGCCAATCCTCTATATTTTATCGCCAACTGCTTGCAAGCCTGCAAACTGTCCACATTATCTACAAATATTCCTTGCTTCAAAGATCTTTGGAAAGATCTCCATAAATAAAATTTTAAATTTGAACGATATTTTAAATCAAAGCAATTGTCCGCTACTATAACTAATAACAATATATTAGTTAATAATATAATTTGAATAAGAAATTTAACAAACATTTTTCACTTTGCTTGTTTAAAAATAAAATCAACTATTAAATATTTTTTTTTATATTTTTATTAGGAATATATAAACTTTACAAAATATGCAAATTTTTATAAATGACTTTAATTAGTTTAATTATGTTTATTATAAATTACAAAATAATTTAAAAATAGAGAATAATTTAAATTGCTAAAGTAACTAAATGTAGTTGACATTTCATTGTCTGTTTCTATTGTATTTCTATTTTCTTATAATTTGACACATGGTTGACATTAATGTGTTATGACATGTAATGGGGCTGTTATTGTGTGAAGCACCTTTAAAAGGTTTTTATTATTGTTATCTTTTTTTAAATAAATTTAGTTTCTAGCAAAAACTACGATTTATTGTTAAAAAAAAAAACTTATTTTAAATAGCCCAGCTTCAGTAAAATATATTTTGTTTAACTTTTTTGTTTGAACATTATAATATTTTAGTGAAGCAAGGCCTTTTTGATTAATAACATAAACTAATTATAAAATTTGTTTTTATTTGATCAGTTTTCAATATACGGCGTAAAGTTTAACTTAACTTTAACATTTGTAGTAAAACTGATCTTTGTTTAGATTATTATATTATCGAAAAGCAAATAATTATAAATAAGACTTTTTAGTTATATTATATGGACGTTTAGATAAGGTAAATTGTTCTCTCTATTGAAACATTTGAACAGTATGAAAGGCTTGAGTATATTTTTTTTAATATGTAGATAATTTGTTAATTAAGCTATTTATCTACATTGGAAAGATTAATGTAAATATTAAGCAACATATAAAATACACATATGGAACAAATACTCGAATAGAATGGATTGAGGTTTGTTTGAAAAAAGTATACTTAGGAGAAAATGGCATCTCGGTTAAAAATTTTAACATTGTAGAAATAGCTCAAAAATATATTAAGTTATCAAAAAAAACTACAACTCCGCAGAAATTCGTGCAATGCGAATTAATTTTAAAAAAATTTCAAGCATCGTGAGAACTAAAAGTACTCACTTAAAAAGCTTAAAATTCTACATCACTAGGACAACAAAATAATGTCAAAAAGTAACGGTGATTTTTTGTGATGCCTTGAAACTAAACATTGTGTAAAAAACTAAAATATAAATAGGTAGAAAAAGGCGTAAAACTTTGTGCAATTAAAGTCCAGGATACTATCATACACATTCATACGATTCAACCACAAAAAATTTTGTCATTCTCAAAAAAAAAAAACGTTTCAAAATGGCGTTGTAGATGTCAAAGAAAGATTTTGCAACTCTGATCGCATGAAAAAAATACTATTTCATGATTTTTTCTAAAGATTATTAAATCGTACAGACTTGTCAAAAAGTCTGTCAAACACATACATTTCTAATCCACACAATCATACGTTTTTAGCACACATGCTATTTTTGACAGATTGTACGACTGAGATACTGATAGTGAATCATGGCCCGAAATACTGTTTACCACAGGTAATTTTTTGTGGAAAATAAAGTTATTAGTTGGGCTGAGTTGAGCAATGATTTTAATTTAATTTAAAAGCCTAAACAAATAAGCACATCGGTGCGTCTCAAAAGATACATAGTTTGAATTTGAATTAGTTTGAATTAGTAACAGCCACACGAGTTGGGTTTACCAACAAAAAGGCCTTTGGGGCTTCTGTTGTCATCGTTTTATTTATTTTATTAAAGATGTGCAAATGTCGTAATTTGTTACACGTAAGTCACGCCTGAAAACCTTTCGTGAAGAACGTCGTTGTCTTGTTCTTGTTTAAACAGCATTTTTCGAACATTTGTTCGCACAGCGATGTGTGACTTTTTAAGAACGCCATCTGTTGATCAAGCGTGCAAATCGTATTTGCTGTGCTATTAGCATTCAAACAACATTGACGACAAACAGAAAATTATGTTTTGTCAGAGCATGTACATCGATGCGTCTTCTCCACAGAGATGGTAAACAAATTTGTGTTCCCTATTCTGCCGACGCCTTGTTCATGTGCAAACAAAAGAATGCCTCGTCAAGACGTAGTGTTTTTTATTAACATATGCATAACCTACTGTCTATACCTGACAAAAATTTGTCTTAATATAAGTCAAACTTAACCTCCCCCCCGGGTTTTGTTCAAACCGTTTGTTCTAAGAACTACCCACAATAAATTTAATGTGCCTCGCTATTGTAGTTCTGTAGATATAGGAATATTACAAATTTTTCTGTATGCGGAATTTGACGTAGGTTTATTTAGATATAGGATGTAGGGTATCCGGCCCCTCCATCCTCATCATCAAGCTTTAACACGTTATTCTCAGAGTACAAAATTGCAACACTCTACCTATTATAGGTCACTAGACTCACGACAGTAGTTGTTTACTTTATATGGTAGGCACTACGCCCACTGTGAAAATTTTAAGAAGATCGGTCCACTGGTGCAGGCAGCTATAGCTTTCCGACAGACAGACAGACAGACAGACAGACAGACAGACAGACAAACAAACATACATATTTTCTGCTTTATATACATATGAACATAGGCGAAGAAAGGCCATTCTGGGGGTGCAGTGCCCCCTCTAGACATGCTGTTGACCCCAGAATTTTTAAAAATTGTACTATATACGTATATTTATTTTCATAATATTATTTTACAAGAAAAATTGTTCTACTACTAACTGCCCATCGAAACCGCTTTTACTACGTCTTTAGACACATTTATGTTCAGCTATTGAACAATATCGTGTGCGCACATTAAAATGTCTCGTTAAAATTTATTTTTGTCTATATCATAACCATGTTTAAACAGTAGAACAGTCAGTCATTTGTTGGTCTTTTTACATATTTATGTTCCTTATTCTGCAGACTATATGTTATAGCAAGTGTAGACGCTATTGATCGATTAAGTAATTATTAAGTGTAAACATAGTGCAAAAACTTATCACATAAGCTAACCAAAAATGCACTGTGCAATTGTTTAGATTGTACAAAAACAACGCCTATATGTGGTCATAGTAAAGGTCAGGCAGGATTCACTGTCCTACACAATCGTATTATTTAATCGCATAAAAATCTGCCAGAATTCTGTCCTACTTAAAATATCGTTTCAAAATGAAGTTAAAGGTTATACACTGTCATACAAAAACAGATTTTGCAAATCTGTTCGCATGGAAAAAAAATTTATGAATTTTTGAAAAAAAAATTTATGAATTTTTTTTTAAGATTATCTTAATTATTAACCCCGCCTCCATTAGACATTATGCTCCGTCACCATTAGACATTAACATGAGTTAACAAAAGTCAAACTTTATAAGAAAAAAAAACATTATTTTTAATACTGTTTTTTTATATGAAGTTTGACTTTTGTTTAGACATGTTGATTGCAAATTAAGACGGGAGTTTATCATGATTTAACAAAAGTCAATCGTTATATAATAAAAACATTATTTTTAATACTGTTTTTTTTATATAAGGATTTGTTGACTAATGAGACGGGGGTTTACGATCTGCCAAAAAGTCTGTCCCACACATACCTTTCCAATCCGCACTATCATACTTTAGCACACATGCTATTTTTATTAGATCGTACGACTGAGTATGATAGTGAATCATGTCCTTAAAGAACATGTTGACAGAAGCAAAATTCTTTTACCTTTTATTGCAAAATAAAATGTGTAATGTGTTGACAACATTGTTAAATGTTTATGTGTTATTTTTTATATACATATATGTATGTAGTATGTGCAATATTTTAAAGTTATTTTGAACACGAATTTATAACTGCAATAGGATATAAAAAGCAAAATAACAGACATGGAACCAGTTTAAATGGGAAGTAGCTTTATTTTATATAAAAAAAAACATTTCAAACCTCTCCTATACGATATGCGTAGTGCTCAAAAGAAAACTAAAAAACACACGCAGAAATTTAGAATTTAAAATAAATTAGTATATTTTTATTTAATTAAAAATATTTATAGTATTCATCACTGATAGTTAAGTTTAAATATGACAAGTATTGAATTATTAACCAAAAGTTTCAACATAAAAACATTTAGTTAAAAGATTGAAAATAAAATAAAGTTAAAGTTTAACACATAAGGATAACATAGTTTAGAAATTAGTTTAATCATATACAAAAAAAAATTTTGTTTAAAAAAACAAGTTTAGTAGTTTACAAAAATCTTAAGAAAATTATACAATTAAATTAAACAAAAAGTAGATAAATTAAAGTTTAAATACACAATTAAATAGTTTTATTATTAAAAGTTATCACCTGAGGCGTTAGCTAAACTACTGAAAGTTGCCGAGGGAATGGACTCATAACAATAAACAAGCTAACTTAAATTAAAAAAAAGGGAAATGATAAAATAATATAACAGAGGAAGAATAAGGAAAAAGTAGTGTTAAATAGACCCTTATACCATTATGGAATTAGTGTACAAATAAACAGAGATTCTTATTTATAAAACCGGAAAGTCTTGTCAAGAATCTCTGCGATATTAGAGGGTTTTTTCTAGAAGGTTACTAATAAACCCTGTAATATCTGCAAATAAAAAGCTTTTTCTAAGTGCTGTGCTTTCTTAACAGAAATTATTTAAATATAAATTTATCATAATTTATAATTAATTATAATTAGAGTCTTATAGCTCAGAAGTGACATTCACAATTTTACTTACATCAATTACAAAAAATAACAAGCATTTACCTCCCGACTACATAAGCCATCAATTTGTTTTAACCCTCCGTCTACATTAGTCATCAATTTATCTTAAAGTCAAAATACATATAAAAAACATTATTTCTAATACTGGGATTTTATGTGAAGTTTGACTTTAGTTAAGACAGATTGATGGCTAATGTAGACGGGTAACAAAAGTCAAACTTCATATAAAAAAACAGTAATTCATATAAAAAAAAACAGAAATTAAAATCTTTTTTTAAATGAAGTTTGACTTTCGCTAAGACAAATTAATGCCTAATGTAGACGGGGGGTTAGTTATATTAATTATAAATGAATAACAGGCAATACCCCCGCGTACAAAAAAGTCAAACTTCATATAAAAAGAAGAAGGTTTTTTATAAAGTTCAGCTTATGTTAAAACCAAGTGTTGCCTTCTGTAGACAAGGGGTTATGTTTTGTCATTTCATCCAAAATATAACATAAAATGTTTGTGGTTTTTGTAATTGTTGTAACAACACTGCTACCATCTCTTAGTAACTCCTGAACTAACCAACTCATATTTATGTTTCCTTTTTTATCATTAAACTTAAATTAAATTAATTTAATATTAATAAAAAAGGCAGCTTTTTGTGACTTAATTTCTAGCTAAAATAATATTATTTCTGACTTTTTCTAAAAATAATTTTAGAAAATAAATTTTTTGTAATTTTGAAAATTATTTCAAAAAATTTTGATTCGAAAGCAAATTTTTAAACACTTTTAGTGTTCATTTTTTTTAAAGAGAAAATTTGGATTTTTTTTTTTGTTGCTGTTGTATACTTAAATTTTTACCTAATTTTGTTGTTTCTAAAATTTATAATAATTGAACAGAAGTAAGAGGTTTTTGGGTAAATATTTAACTGCTATGCGAGAAAGCGGTGTTTGTGTAGGGACCACTGTAAATGGAACTGCCTGAGTTTGAAACGGTCTTAGTACTGCGTTTAGCCATTATACATAGAACAGCTGCAACAACAGCCAACATTAAAATAAGGCCAGCTATAGCGATGGCTATGGCAAAAGCACGTTGAGAGATACAGAGATCATCTTTCAATGTCTGTAAAAGAAAGAGAAGAAATAAATTTAATAATTATACAGTTTTGTATGGATAATGTCTCTGTGAGTCTGCAAAAAATTGAATTGTTTAAAGAAAAAAGTTTAATATTTGCTTTGTTAAAGTATTTAATAGTGATTAAATTAAATGGGAATTCACATACCTTTTCTTTTGTTATTGAGTCATCATCACCCTCGGTAACATCGACATTTTCGTTAACATAAAGACCAGAAAATACTTCAATAGTAGCTGGAGAACCTTCTTCGTCTTTGCTATCGTTATTTGTTTGTCGTTTGGGTCGTTTGCCTCCACAAATGGGAGCCTAGTCAAATTGAAATTAAAATAATACTAATAATAACACAAATAATAATAATTATAATAAATATAATAATAATTATAAAGATCTTGTACTCATAAAGAAGAGAAAAGTAGATCCAAACTCTTCACCTGCATATAGACAACTATGAAGAGAGCCAAAATGATTTTATGCCAAAGAGGTCTACCATAGGGGTCGCGAAATACGTGGTCGGCGTATTTTAAGAAACACAAACTGGGTCTTACTTCAGCAGACCATTCGTTCTATTAGCTACACTGGACGTTAAGGATGATTTTAACAATCCTAGATGGCCAGATGTTCTGCAAGTCTTAGAAGAACGCTTTTATATTCCAGCTTTCAGGTTAAACAACTTATTGACAACAGAACAGAAGACCAGAACAAGATGCAGCAAGACAAACCTACTACCTACGTATTCTAACCTGACGTCAAAGATTTATATATTGAAGGCCTTACAATGAGAGCAAAGAAATTCGTAAATTATCTGGGAATAAGGCTTGACTCAATGCTGACGTACTCCGCTCAATCAATTGCATCATGCTGTAACCAAGGTAACGTAGATTACAGGATATCTATTGCAATTTATAACTAACACAGATGGACCACTAGTAGCAACCGTAGCGTAAACTACTGATGGATGCGAGCAACAGTGTTCTTATCTAAGGAAGCGAGATATGGGTCGAAAAAATAAAGGTGAACAGAAGAGCGAAGGCAGTGTTGGCCGTACAAATAACAGCTGCATGACGTACGGAGTCGGCAAGCGTAGTATTAGTGATAACGGCAATGACTCCAGAAGTCCTTGACATAATAGAGAGCAAACCAACGATGCAGGATTCAGAAGAAAAGAGCAAATCAGTCAGGAGTTCTTACTGAGTTGGCTTCATACAAGGAATACCGATACAAGAGGCAGGTGGCTCATCTCAAATACAAAGAAATGCTTATATAGACGAAGTGGAGATTTTAATTATTATTGGACCGACCCAAAAGCTGTCAGGTCAGTGATATTTCCGGAAATATCATCATAGAATGAATAAATGCAACACTCTGTATTACCCTTCCAAAATATATATATAAAGATATTATAGATATCGCGAGCAGTTGAAAAATATTTTGAGACAATTTTGCAGACCTGGATGCTGCAGAAAGAGACATGAACAAAGCTACAAGAGTAATCGGCAACTTTGACGGAGAATAGACTAATTACTGAAAATCTCGAACGTCAACATGATCTTGCTGAAGAAGTGAAGCTTCTGGATGTACGTAGATGAATGATTGGATGGTCTAAGGCCTACCAAGAAACTACACTGAAGTAATGCGTAAGTGGTCCCATGGTATATACCATTCCCAACAGATGACAAGGGGATTTTGTAGTTTGTACTTCACACCAGTGATAAGTTCGACACATAAACGTATTGTCACGACTGTGCGTGTAGAGCGGAAATATACATTTTTTCTCCTTACAGCACAAAAAAATAAATTATAATATAATTTTAATAATTATAATTATAATTATATATATAATTATATATATATAATTATATATATATATTATAATTATATATATTATAATTATATATATAATATATATTATAATTATATATATAATTATATATATATAATTATAATTATATAATAATAATAATTATAATTATTTTTCTTATTATTTAAATTATTATCTTTAATTATATTTATATTTTACATTTATGCAAACAATTTTAGAAAACCTTACCGCTTGGCATTCGGGATCCTTTAAAGCACACAATTTAACATTACACTGATAATAAACCGAAGTGGTATAGGGGAACTTGTGAGCCGGAAAAGTAACATTTGCGGCTAATTTATCTTCAGTATAATTAAATTGGCCCATTATTTCATTATCCATAGGACATCTAATAATGAAAAGAAGAAAAAAATTGTTGTATAAAAAACATAAAATTCAATATCAATTCAAAACTTACCCATCATCACCGACTAATCTCTGTTCACCCCAACCTAAACCATCACGTACAATGCAGTCTGTTACATGCAAACCATATACATCTTGTTTATCGATATTGATAACAATGGTCAAAGGATCTCCGATCTTTACATCGTTGGCAATTTTATGCTCTGCATTATATATTTTCATATGGCAACCAGGCATGGGAATTTCATTATCCATATCGGTTTCATTATTCATTGCCGTATCTTCCTCCTCATTTAAAATATCTTCTTCATCTAAATCATCACCAGCAGCTCGATATTTATCTAAAGATCTACCATAACCTCTACGATCTGTGTTGTCCGTCTCGGAACTTCTAAAGGCTTGTGGTTTTTGTGGATATTTACCTCCACCAGCTTTAACCATTTTATTGCGGTTCTTCTTCATGTTTATGGCAGCATCGCGTGATTTGTAGGCGCAACGTACGTGGTAGCCACGACCGGCATCTGTGATAAGTTTTAAGTGAGGCTGCAGCACTATGGTGTTGAAGAACTCTATACCACCATCATCCTGAAAAGGGAAGAAAGAATAAATTAATTAATATAAATTTTAATGAAGTGAATTTTTTGTAATCACTTATTGATGTATCTAATTAATAGAGTTATAACTCATTGGTATACAATTTCTCGTATTATTTTATCTGAGTCTAGTTGGTTAAATAGTTGTAGATGCAAAAAATGCTGACTTGGATTACATATTTTTTTTTAGTGGTGGGGGGGAGAGGTTGTTCAAAACCACTTTTATTGGAAAAAATCGATTTGTAAAAAAATATTATTTCAACCTTATTGAGTTGTTACAGAGAATAAACGAACTTTAGCCTTACTTAACAATTCATTCGATTTACGTCCGTCCATCTACATTTTTATTGTTGGGTTACGGCATTTAAAAAATGATTCTGAAATTTTCAAGCGTTATGTAAATCTAAAAATGTTTATTTATAATTGTGCCCAGCATCAATACTTAAGCTCAGCTACTCTTCTGATATGCCAATATCAAATTTTTGTGTTATCGGACAATTATTTTCCCAGTGTGCAACTCTACATACTATTCAAAGTATGATATATATATTTCCTGAGGTTGCGAACGGCACCAGGAGCTCCTTATAGAGGTACAGGTCAAGCCGGGAAAAAGAACGAAATTCTAAAAATATTATCCGAATCGAATTTGATTGCTAAGTAGTACTCTTGATACTTTCAGTACTAGAGACTTACGTGATTAAAATTGAACTCTGCATAGATGGGTAGATGGTGATTCTTCCCCTCTACTAGTAAACTAACGTACTACAGGAATTTTCAAAAACGTGAAGAGAAGACAATTTTTTAAAACAAAAACCCAACGCTGAGTTGGGTTTTCATCCGAAACGTTTGGTTGTACAGACCAACCGGATTCGATTTCTCTTTAGTCTTGAGCGGAAATGTAAGCATAGAAGAAAAAGCACGAACAGTCTAACTTCTATCAGATTGATACGAAGTGAAGTGTTCCAGAAAAAGTTCAAAGATAACAACTCTTGAAACTCTAAGTCGCTTCTCATAATTCTTAGATAAACTGCGCAATATTCGAAATGATAGAAACATGAGACTTAAAGCCAAAATGTAGACTTATTAACACATCACATTTGACAATCTGGATTGGTTACTACAACCTGTATTTTATTCCTTCTTAGATCAATATTTTTGCATAAAACCTTCTTCGAGGTCGAGGTCGAGTAAAATAATTTATCTTAATGTGAATAAATGAACATGGTTGTCATGGAGCCTAGCGATAGATGTAAAGATTTTGTTTCTAAAGTTTGAATTGCTGCTAATTCCATTATGGACAATGTGCGTAAATCAGATATTTTTTAAAGTTGATGAATTTTTGTACACAGCAAAAAATCTTGCACCAATCAAAGGTATTAAATAGTTTTAAATAAAATTTCAATTAATTATTTAAGTGATTCAATTTAAAGTTGTACTTATTAGTTCATTAAAGTGACCGATATTTTTTAGTTCAGATTACTTTACTCTTTTAGTACATTTGCTCAGTGCTAAGTGCAATTTTTGTGAGACAACTCTTAAGATGAATCAGTAAACAGCAAAAGGGTTTTTGTTTACTTATTTAAACTGTGATTTACTTATTTAAACATTCGATAAATAATGAGGCAAATAAAGATGGTTAGAATTATTAAATTATTGACATTCAAATTATTATATGCAACTTTGAGGACATCCTTTAACTATTAAGTATTTTTATACTTTTTATTAAAGCAAGCATAGTAATACATATCCTGTTTAAATTTCAAATGTTTGCCTTTAATGTTTCCAATATAAGGCCTAATTCGTTATAATCGCGACTTATAGGGAACACCCTTTAGTTTTTAGTAATCATTATTGCTGCCATAGCTATACACCTTCTGAGAAAATATCAAATATCAAATAACTGTTACCATTGTAATACACCCTCTATGAAAATTTCAAAAGTCTACCTTTTATGGTTCGAATATAAAGCCATATGAACTAATGAGCTGAACTGAACTAATGAGCTTAACCGAACTAAGGAGCTGACTGAACTAGTGAGCTAAACTCAACTAATAAGGTGAACCGAACTAAGGAGCTTACTGAAGTAGTGAGCTGGCTAAACTAACTGAACTAAGCAGCTGATATCAGCTCAGTGTGGTAATCAGCTCACTTAGGTGAGTTGAGTGAATTATTTCAACTGAACTAGGTCGTTATACAATTATATATTTCCCTTAAACCGACAAAAAAACCTAATTTTAATAAATAATTGACTTAATTAATTGTTTAGTTACATTTTAATCTCAGACTAATTAAAACCTTGAATTGGAGCAAATATCTTTTCTGTGTAGTAAAACTAAATATTTCTGCAACCGGTGTGCAGGTGCAAGTCTTTGTATGATGCAAGTTCAAGCTAAAAGCATGATTTATGACACATGTGTATCTCAAATCACAAGGGTACTGTAAAAAATCCCACACTTAAAAAGCAAACAGAAAAAAAATCACTCTATAGTTCTCTGTATTTAATTTCATTTTATTTATTTTTTGTTATTTAATTATAAACACATGCATTTAAAGAAACTTTTTATGCGCATGAATCTTCTGTGCACAACCTCTCATTAGTCTTTTTATGTTCGTTTTCAATACTTTTGTTCATGCAAATAAATAACGGTTTTATATTCTTGAATTTAAGTTTTGTTTTTTTTTTTTTATTCATTTATTTAGAATAAAATACATATAGAGAAAAGCAACAAGAAAAGACAACAACTTCCTACATTTACCGTTTGTTAGTTTTGTCCACATATTATAATTCATTTAGTTAAACAGTTTTGTTTTGTTTTATTTTATTTTTCCATTCTTTTGTTAATATTATTTCAATTGTTGTAGTTGCAGTTTATCATTGCTGCACAATTCAAATCCAATTTAATTCTATTCTATTTAATTTTTTTACTATTATTTATTCAAGTGAGTGTGTATTTTGTATTCTTTATCTTCTTCTTATTTAATTTAATACGGTAAAACCCTCAAGGCATAGAAATAATAATGTGACCGCGCTGCATAATAATACAAAAGACTTAAGACACATGCACACAATATTACGGCGTTTTTCAAACGATGACTGACGTACATTTAACACACAAAGAGCATTTATCCAGTCAATGCTTAGTTTTATTTAGTTTAAATGCAAGAGAAATGTACATATGGCATAAAGCACTGATATTATTACTTGTATAATGAATATTATTTAGAGTTTTTTCTTTGGCCTATTTAAATGCTTATATGGTCAGTTTTGCTTTGATTTCTTATAATATGAAACAAAACAAAACAAATGAGGCAGAGAAAGCAAATAAATATTTGCAGATTGAAAATTAATTTTATTCTAATCAATTTGAAATATTTATTTCACAACTAGTATAGTATTTAATTTATAGAATTTAAATGGTGTTTCGAAAAGACATTATAATCTTTAATAGTCAGCATTAGTTATTTCCTCCACATTCATAGCCTACACAAATGCCACTGAGAGTGTCAAGAGCAGTTTTAAGTGTTTTAAATTTAAACTAAATACAATTATTGCTTTTCAATTTTGAAAGATAGAATGACATTCACGAGCAGACAGAAACTACCCAGCCAGCAAAATATTCCGACATGTCTGAATCAGACAGTTCTGACAAATTTCTGAATTTATTTTCAGATATTTCCTATGAATTTCCCAAGCGTTTCTGGGAAATTTGATTTACGACATGTCTGATCGCTATCTGATAGATTTCGTATAAGTATGTTGGAATGATTTTATTTGTTCTAAATACCGACATGTCTGATAGATATCTGAGAGATTTCGTACAGATAAAAATTAATTGTTTTGGTTTTTTAATGAAAATATTTTGTCACATTTTATAAAAAAAACTGGTTGCGCTTTAATGAAATGACTATGATGTTAAAGACAGAAAATCCTACCTCAATTGTATAAAGGAGAAATTCAGAATTGCATGAGACATTTTTCAGAAATCGATACGAATATCAGCTGTTATAACAGAATTTTTCATGTCTTTTTGTTTAGAATTCTATTAGATTTCTATCAGAAGTATTGGCAAAAAACTTAAAATTATCTTATGGATGTCGGGAAATTTTGCTGGCTGGGTAATATTATGTGTGATATTTATGAAACTGGGTGCCTTAACCTAGTGTCTATACCTGACAAAAATTTGTCTTGATAAAATTTAAACTTGGAATAAAAAAACTCAGTATTAAAAATAATGTTTTTTTTTTTTTCTTAATATGAAGTTGGACTTTTATCAAAACTTTAACAAACATGTAAATAATTGAAAACTTACTTCCAAAATAATGAACCTTCAGCCAAAAATGTAAGATATTTATGTAGAAATAACCGTGAAGTAAATTATTATGAATGTAGGGAAAATACCGAAGCAGATCACTTCCTAATGGGTCTATCTATCCATCCCCTTCCGTTCTCAATGATTATATGCAACCGATTTGTAATTTACGGCAACCTAACTTTCATTAAGACAAGTACTACCACCAGCCTTTAATCTTGACTGTAGTGTTTTTAGATTGTCGACTGGTAACTAAATGTCGGTCTTCTTTTTATCACAGAGTCTCTAGTAATTGGTAGCATTTGTCCAAGGCTTAGTTCCTCTATAGCATCCACATTTAACAGTTTTCTACCCGTGGTAGAAAATCTTATGCTACCCAGTGCTGGACATTCACTCTACCATCTCAACTTCTTCCAGGCACAGTCTTGAAGTCTCATCCTCTTTGATTTTCATCTTGGCTTAAACCGTAAAGTAAACAAAGTGTCCAAGTAAGTTTGTAGATTAATTTGTGAAGCAGCCTGTGGAACTGGATCGTATACACTACCTAGAGTGTACGTGACTGATTGGTAGTACGATATTCTACCTGTGTAGGGGTTACGGGTTCGATTCCCGCAAAAGACTATAGGTGTGTTCTTGCAATAAGCACAAGGGTGGGTAGGTAATGTTGTTTAAAAAATAATAATAATAAAAAACTTTAAAGAGTTAAGTTGCAATAGTTGCAAAATGTCTTATCTTCTCAACTGGCAGGTCCCATCCCTCCCTCTTCTAACTTTTAATTCATCAAAATCGCGACTTTTAGGAAACACCTTTTCACTTTTAATAATTTTATTTTTGATACTTGTTGTAATAGTAGACATTATAAAACATACTTTGTGTTTAGTTTCAGTGCCTGCCTATTACGGTTCAAAAAATAATGGCATATACGTAAAAATCACGTCCCTGTCGGAACACCCTTTTTAGTTTTTAGTGTTTTTTTAGCGCCCATAGTAATACAACTTCTGTGAAAATTGCACGTGTCTACCTACAACGGTTCCAGAGATAGAAGGCGCTGACAGACGGACAGATATTGTAGCGGAAACAATAGGGCTACGTCTTTACTCTTTGGGTACGGAACCCTAAAAAAAAGTAAAGAAAATAATAGGGAACCGAAAAGTGGAAAACAAATAAAAATAACATTTCTAATTTAATATACGATTAAACAAAAAATACAAAAAGTTAATTGTTGACGTCCAGTGTAATAATTAAAATACTGTACATCTGTATATAATTGCATTCTATTTAGAAATTCACGGTCGGTTGGTTGCTTGAAAAAAACATTTTTTTTTTTTGATTTAAAAACAATAAATAACTAATGATCCAAAGTTCTTTCAATTTAAAATTATTTCTTTTTTTTTTCATACACATCATTAGCAAAAGCTCCAGGGGTGAAATAAAAAAATTTAAAATAATTTTTAACGATGCTTTGTTGTAGTTGTAGTATAATAGTTATCATGCCATTTCCTGGAAATAATAACAATAAAACAGCATCAACTTGACTTAAAGGTCTAGCAAAATCAAAAGTTATTACTTGTGTACATCTCTAGTTCATCTTGATCTAAGAACCTTAATTTTTTATTATTTTCTTTCATGTATATGAGAATATATGGCTGTTTTGTGATCGCCAAGTTTAAAGAATCGGTTTTGTTTTATTCATTTATATCTGTATATAAATACATATGTATGTATGTGTGCGTGTTGTATACATTATGATGATTTTCATCATTAACATTTTACGCTTAACTAAGTGTGACCAACCCAAATGTTGTTAAACCTAGAACGTAGTTGCTGTTTATGGTGTTTAATTTTGTCTTTAGATGTGAGCTGCTAAGAAAAAATTCTAAAAGACATCAGCACAGTTGATCGCAGTCATATTTTCGTTCCTCAATTAATTAATTTTTCTGTTCTTTTTCTGTCTAAAATATAAAAAGGCAAATACAACATCGACTTTCAGAAACAAAAGATAGAGTATACAAAACTACTAAATTTACCACGAAATTATTTTTTTCTAATTATTACGACATGAATAAAATCTCAGGTCGTTTTTGCCTGGATATAATTCAACCGCATCAAATGTAGTCATTAATGATATCCCGCGATTGTTTCGTTTGATTTTGGCAAATTATAATGAATTAAACCAGGCATCCCCAACCAGAGAAATTCTTAAAATGAGTATGTATTGGTGAAATTGCTCTGTAAAAAATCTCTATATTATGTGTCGTTAATTTTCTTATTAATTTATTAATTAATTAATTATATTTATGAAAATATGTGTGGGCTATTGAATACAAATATAAATGACAGACACTCAGAGCTTTGCGTGGGTATGCTTGAATTAAACCCTGTTGATAGCAACAAATGCAAGGAATTGAGTTCACTCTGACTTTATTTATCTGGTCCTTAATATCTAATGATGAACGTACATCGATTGTGATACGGTTGTCTAGATAGAAAAATATGTACAAGAAAAGGGGTTTTAAATAGCTGGTACCAATTCTCATCTGTTTCGTTTTTAAATATATTTTTTCCAAGGCCGACCCTACTGGAATTTCTGTCCCAAAATGCCAAATGTAGCGTGCATATTTTCGAATCGATGTGCATAATAAACATAGTTAAGTCGTTCCCGATAATTCCAACGTATACCATTTTGGAATTCGGAATTGGTATGCTCCACAGGCTTACATCTATATTTGGTACAAAGGGAATACTTTCTCTGCAGCTAAAACGGACCTGCCATACAGATCGCTGATGAGGTCTATAATTTTTTTCTAGTACATCTTTGCCTTGAAGAGCGGACCAGTCTGTATTCAATGTAAAATGTATATTCGAAATTAATAAATACTAAAGATCGTTTCACACTATAATACAAGTGAATAAAATCCCACCCTGATCTAATTGGTGTTTGAAATAATACGAATAGATTTGGGAAGAGTATGCAGCCCTATCTTACAGCTATATTTTGTATAAAAGGATCACTTTCTGTGCCGTTAAGGCGGAGTCGCCATTCTGCTATTACGTACAGTTTGCTGATGATGTTCTAGTACAACTTTGATTCAAAGAGCAGACCAGATAGCAGGTCTGTATCCCATATCGAATATACGTTTAAAATCAATAAATACTAAAGGCCGTTTCACACTATAAGGCTGATGTCAGAGTGGGCGCGTTTCAAGTGTAGAGAAGCTAGAAGCGATAATAGTTTGTGCTGTACCAATGCTACAAGATGTCACAGTGAATGCTATATTGAGGAAAGCGATTGTTTTCATTAATAATAATTTTCAGTGTTTTGTAATGTATTCATACGCAGAGTTTTTCAGGTCAATCAATACTTTTATTGCATTTTTTTTAATGAAAGGAATACATCGAATTAATAAAGTTCTATAATTTGTAAAATAAACTGAGGATTTATCCCGCAAAATTTATTTATTCGTGCAAGCATGTCAATAGAAACTTTCGATTATATTTTAAATTTATTTTTTTGCAAACAAAATGCCAAAACCGCATAAACACACAAAAAGAAAAAAAGCTATGCTACAATGTGCTACAACCATTCCTTTAAGTTTTTTTTTTTAAATGGAACATAAGAACCCATAATGTCATAATACAACCTAAGGATTTATCCGACTATAAAAGGAACTATTAAAAAAGAGATGCTGTCTTATAATATGATAATCTATATAAATTAAATCAAATGTCGTTCGTTGGTACTCGCATCCCTTAAGAACGGCTTCACTAATTTGTCCAATTTTTTTTTTAAATCTTCATCATAACTTAACTTAGGATTTCACGGGAAAAATGACCACGCCCACATTTACGCCAACTTTTTAAGTAGCTAAAGTACTATAATAGGCAAATCTTTGAAATTTTGCACCTGTAACTCCCTTATTAATATACATAGTTTAGCGAAACAAGTAACCCTTATACTAATGTGCATAGTCTGACAAAACACAGACTGGATTGGAACAGTAGGCGTGGTACATACCATACAATGCGAAAAATTATTAATAAAATTTTTGGGAATTCAAATATTAATTATTTAATATTATGCTAATTACCCATAACGTTTTATAATGGTAATTAATTAATTAAATTATGGGTAATTAGCATAATATTAAATAATTAATATTTGAATTCCCAAAAATTTTATTAATAACTAAATATGCAACTGCTTGTGCAAACCTTGGCAACACTTGTTTTTTTCGATTCTCTTGCGAGAACAAAATTAACTTGTGTATGCTTTTCATCACACCTTACGGCTGCATTCAGTGATGGCAAAAAACCATCCAATTGTAGAAGGACAGTAAGGAAAAATAAAAACGTGGTTTGTTTGTTGTTGTTTTGTTGAAGCTTTAATATTCTGTAATATTATACTATTAACATGCATAATTCTCATTGTGTTTTGTAGAATTTTATTACTTATAGAGTATTTTTGGCTTCTCTAAAATTAGGAAAAAGGTTTCCTGATGATCTGGCCTGAGCAACCAGTGAAATACGTATAGGGACTAGCTCTTTCCCCCAACAAATAAATTGCATTTTTATTATAAAACGTTATGGGTAATTAGCGAAAAATTATTATCGTGTGGGCGTCGTACCTTGCATATAAGCTGAGATAGTTTTATCGTGAGAATAGCGTGCGTTTCTAGTTAAAGGTTAGCCATACTTTTCTTCCAAGTGTTTATCGTATTTTTTGTGGATGGGTGTAGCGAAGCTCCCCGGAGATAGCTATTTGCTTATAAAATAGATGACTGAGCAGTTTAGTGGTAGCGGACAATTTGCCATGGGCTCTACTAAGTTTAGGTGGTATACCTATGACTAAGAAAATGCAAAACATTTCTATAGTCAGATATTAGGACTGGTAAGAAGTAACAAGTGAAAAGGCGGTGTGTGGAATCATATTATGGGTTATGTAACGAGCATCGTGTTTAATCAACGATAATTAAGTGCCTTGATAGACCGATTGGTAGCTCGTTAGTCTATCAGTGTGGAGGTTGTGGGTTCGATTCCCACCAAAGACTTTGGGTATTTTCTGCAGACAAGCAAAAAGCTTCGCAGAGGTATTGTTGTTTAAAAAAAAATACTATCGGTATTTTGGGATACGGATTACGGCAGAATATTTGCTTTATATAATATTTTTATAATTTACATAAAATAAAAAGTTAATAGGAAAATTTACAAATAAATTTGAAACTTGAATGTTTTTTTTTTTTTGTTAACAGAAAGGGTTCTCTAAAATACTTACATATATATGTGTAAATGAGCTCATCCTAAGAGCAACTCATAACACTAGCAAACACTTAAGTTTTAGTATTCACTGGGTATTACAATATAAATATTAAATAAACCTTCACATTTCTAATTACTTTTTAACCGACTTCAAAAAAAGAAGGAGGTTATCAATTCGTCTGTGTGTTGCTTTTTTTTTTTTTTTTTTTTGTATGTTTGTGCCTTCAGAACTCGGTCATTTCTGAACCGATTTTAAAAATTTTTGCGCCATTAGAAAGGTTATGGCTACAGATTGGTCCCATTTTAAAAACAGTTTAAAAGTTTAAAAATTAAAGGGTGTCCCCATACAACATACATGTTTTTTACGTGTATTATGAACTTTATAGGTCACCCATTTAAAATTAGAAAAAAGTGCGTATCACTATAGCTCCCAATAACAAAAAGTAATTAAAAAATAAAATTAAAAATTAAAGGGTGACCCCATAGGTGACGTAATTTCACCTTTATGGTCCTATCTTTTGAACCGTTATAGATAAACACTTGAAAGTTGCACATAATGTTCGTTACTATGTCTGTTATAAGAAGTATAAATATTTAAAATTAAAAATTAAAGGGTGTCCCATTAGTTGGTTTATTTTGAAATATATATGGTCAAACTTTTGAACCGTTATAGACAGACAGTTGAAATTTACAAAGAACTTGTATTGCTAAGTCCGCTAAAATAACAAGTGTAAAATATGAATTTGGAAATTAAAGGGTGTCCCAATAGTTAATGTAAAAGTGATATATATGGCCAAACATTTCAACTGTTATAGATAGACAGTTGAAATGTACAAAGAACCTATATTGCTTAGTCCGCTATTACAACAAGTATAAAATTTGGATAAATTAAAGGGTGTGCCATTATTGATGTAATTTGACCATTATGTTCTTATCTTTGGAACCGTTATAGACAAACACTTGAAAAATAGACAGAATGTTCACTACTATGTCTGGTATAACAACAAGTATAAATATTTAAAATTGGAAATTAAAGGGTGTCCCAATAGTTGATGTAATTTGATGTATATGGACACAAAGTTAAATTTTACAAAGAATCTGTATGAAAAAGTTCTCTTTAATAAGTATTTATATTAAAATTTGAATTTAAAGGGTGTCCCAATAGGTGACGTCATTTGATATATATGACCCTATCTTTTAAATAGTTATTGACAAACACTTAACAATTAGACAGAATGTCCATTACTATGTGTGTTAAAATAAGTATAAATATTTAAAATTATAAATTACAGGGTGTCGCAATAGTTTATGTAATTTGATGTATATGACCAAACTTTTAAGCCGTTACAGACAGACGGTTGAAATTTACAATGAACCTGTATTGCTACGACCGCTATAACAAGTATAAAATTTGAACTCGGAAATTACAGGGTGTCGCAATAGTTAGTGTAATTTTATGTATATAGCCAAACTATTGATTCGCTGTATTCAGACAGTCGTTTGGCATTGGTTTGACCTGAAAAAGCACAGAACCCTGGGGTCTTGTGCCCCTATATACTCCGGAAGTACTGCTCCCCCGGTAGAAAATCGACTGATATTTCTTTTAGATTATTGAATTCAAAAATTAGTTTTTTTATCTGAATTGACAGTTTGTGCAATGACATTTAAAAAATCCCGCTACAATCTTCCTCGAATATAATATAATCATTGTATAATTATCGTCTTAAAGAAACATGATTTTAAGTTTGCTGTTTTGAAGTCGGTTTTTTTTTGCAAGAATTATTATTTATTGCAAACATTAAACTGAAAAACACTAAAATCTTTAAGTTTTTTTTTTAATGAATGTTATTAAAGAACAGGATGTTTAACAGGGACGGACAGTAGTAGTACATTAAAAATGACTTCATGACTTTATTAAAATTTTATTTTTGTTCAAAGAAAAATATTTACAGATGTCTACACAATTATTAATAATAATGACAAGGAAATTATCTGTTTGATGTGTGGTCGGTTGGTAAATAAAAAAGAAATAAAAATCAAGAGTTCTTGACTGAAAAATTATAATAAAATATGCACATAATGAATATGAATATATTTAATAAAAATAAGCAAATAATAAAACACTTGAAGGATGACTGTGGTTGATAATGTAAAAAAAGAAATAAAAAATATACTTCTACTTCTACTTAACTCAACATACATATCTACTGCTAAATATTGCTTTTTAAGGTTGTTTATAAACTCATCTTCTCATTTTAACCATAAAATTAAA
The DNA here is from genome assembly GCA_949628195.1 of Phasia obesa. NCBI lineage: Eukaryota > Metazoa > Arthropoda > Insecta > Diptera > Tachinidae > Phasia > Phasia obesa. The sequence continues at coordinate 116,750,480 of OX451219.1, read as the reverse complement.
CTTTTTGCAAATATAGTAATTTCATCATATTGCACCAGCAAGCTATTATCACATCACCGTCGAAACCATAAAAACAATACACATCACATATTATTGTTGGCTATTGTAGGTATTTTTTTTTTTTTTTTTTTTTTTTTTGTTTTCAATATTATTGGTTTTTCAAACAATACAAAAAGCTGAGGATTTCAACAAGTTGTCTAAATATTCAAAATATTTTTAAAAGAGTAAGGAGTGAGATCGAAAAAAATCTAATTGCACATTAATAAAGAACATTAACGTGGAACTGGGATGTATGTACCGAACTTTGAGTTGCAGTGAAAAATAGAAAGTTTTAGTAATATTTACTTTATTTGTCAGTTACTTATTAATGCATTTTTCTTAAGTACACTCATGTTCCTTTGTCCTCTCTGATAACTGAATAGGAATAAAATAATATTTTTTACAAATTTTTTTTTCAATTTTATTAATGAATCTTCAAATATAATTGAACTAACAATAAGTGTAACTTATTTTTAAAGAAAATTTTAATGTTAGACAATGTACTGTTTCTTTACAATGCTTCTCGGTTATTACAGCCTTCTTCGGCTTTATTTGGTTTCTATTTAAACTTTGGACAATGTTTAGTAAACATAATATATTTAAGCAACTAATGTAAGATAATATAATATGAGAAATTGTATTCCAATCATCCATCGCCCAATGAGAAGAATCAAACTATTTTGAGATTACTTCAGATCGGCCGATTGATTCAAAATTTGACATAAGCATAGCATCTGAGCAACTACACTTGCCAAGGGTAGCGCTATGTGGTCTCAAAGTGCCTCACTGTACATCGTTAGTTGGATAGAACGAAGCCTACCACTGTCTAAAGCTTTTCTTTTGTTTTATTTTTTTATCTTTGCCACCATATATCGTCGCGTTTCTTCTTAAACCACGTAAGCGACATTTTTTCGAAATGGACATTTTTGGTTTTTATTGTAGAAAATAACATTTTCCACCAGACTACATTCTCATCTTAACAAGTTTGTATGAAAAATAAATAAAACGATTTTCAAAACCTTGTAACCGCCATACAAAGGACATTTGCATGCAAAATATAATGGTTTTTAGGGTTCCGTACACAAAGTGTAAAAACGAAACCCTATTGTTTTCGCTACAATGTCTGTCCGTCTGTCAGCGCCTTTTATCTCTGGAACCGTAATAGGTAGACTCTTAAAATTTTCACAGATGATGTATAGCTGTTGCCGCTATAGCAACAGATACTAAAACTTATAGGGTGTTCCAATAGAGAGGTGTTATTTACGAAAATGTGTTTATTTATTGAACTGTAGGAGGGATACACTTGAAATTTACAAACAGTTATTAGACTCTTGAAAATTTTACCAAAGGTGTATAACTATGGCCGCTATAGCAAAAAATACCAAAACTTATAGGGTGTTCCGATAGAGAGGTGTTATTTACGAATATGTGTTTATTTCTTACAAACTGTAATTAAAACTTAGTTCTCTTTATAAACAAGTCTAAAAAAATAAACCTAAAAATTAAAGGGTGTTCCGATAGTGGTGTTCTTTGTATGTGTAAGGCCTAAGTTTTGAACCTTAATAGGTAGACTCTTGAAAATTTTACCAAAAGTGTATTACTGCGGCCACAATAGCAAACAATACTAAAACGTAGGGTGTTCCAAAAGTGACGTGTTATTTACTTTTATGTCTTTTTTTTTGAGCTGTAAGAGGAAACCACTTACAATTTGCAGACTGTAATTAAAACTATGTTTGTTTTATAAACAAGTATACAAAATTGAACTTAAATATTAAAGGGTGTTCCAATAATTACGTGATTTGCATGTATATATCCTAAGTTTTGAATGAATAGGTGGAATCTTGAAAATTTTTACAGGAGGTGTATAACTATGCCCACTATAACAAATAATAAAAATTAAAGGGTTTTCCGCCAGTGACGTGATTTGCATGTATAAAGCCTTATTTCTTGAACCGTAACAGGTAGACTCTTGAAATTTTGTACAGAAGATGTGTTGCCACGGCCGATATGACAATTACTAAAAATTAAAGGGTGTTCCGACAGTGACATGTTTTTCATTTATGGTGACTTATTTTTTAATCGCAATAAGTAGACTCTTAATATATTTATAGAAAGGAAGTTGCCATGGCCACTATAATGAATAATAAAATTAAAGGGTGTTCCGACAGTGACAAGATTTTATAAACCGTAATAGATACCCTCTTGAAATGTTTACAGTAGATGTGTTACTTCGGCCGCTATAACAAATACTTAAAATTGAAGTGTGTACATTAGTAACGTGTTTTTCACGAATATTACCTTATTTTTTTAACCGCAATAGGTAGGCTCCTAATATTTTAATAGAAAGTGCATTACCATGGCCGCTATAAAATCAATTAAATATTAAAATTTAAAGGGTGTTCTAATTATGATGCAATTTTCAAGAATATTACTTTAATTTTAAAATTTAAGGGTGTCCCATAAGACATAAAGAAATAAACAACTGGTATTTTTAAATTATACTGAACATAGTACGGAACCCTACGTGTGTGAGTGTAACTCGCAATTGACTAATTTATTATATTTCAAGTTGGAAATGTTAAAGTCTCAACCACTAAGTTTTTTTGCATTTAAGATTAAAAAAATCATGAAAGTCTCAGGCAAATTCGAGCATTTTTAGTAAAGTTAAAAGTTTTTTTTTTTTGATAAATACAAAAATAAATATTTATTTACACACATAAATTAGCAATTTGCTGTTTGATTCAAAACCACGTAAGTGACATATTTGGCTACAAATTATTGTAAGTAACAAATTAAAAAAAAAGTTTCTATACCCTTCAGAGAGTCCATGGCACAATAAACAAGGTAGACTCGCGTCGAAAAAAGAGTACAACTCTGTAATAAAAATACGTACATTTTGTTGTTGTATAAATCATTTTTGGCTGTCAAAATAAAAAATGTTAGTACATTTTGACACTGTAAGATGGTGACAACAAATAGTCAGCTGAGCTCTCGAGTTTACCTGTTATGAATTCGCCTTGAGAGAGTCGCACAGCCATGCTTTGCAAAAAAAAATTATTTTAAATTTATTGTGGCTTCAGCCATTCTTTGGTTAGCAATGAAAGCAACTTTTTTTTTATTCTTTTTTTTTGCCTAAATATAAATTTATAGTTGATATTATTTTTGTATCAAAACAAACTATTAGGGAAACGTATTCGCGATACCCTGCGACCGCAAATAAAAGGTGGTAAATATTAAAGACATTCTCACCAACTGATGGCAGTATTCTATTATCCTAATTTGTTGATTTACAACAAAATATAAACATCTGCAAAGAGTGTTGAAGAAAGATGATTCTAGCCATCGAGAAAATGCCTTACATTTTGATGGGTGTCTAAATAAAAATGTTTCCATTTTCCTTAAAAATATTCATCTCATTTTTAAAAATATATTCTTTTAACTCTATTGAGTTGTTAGAGTAAACAAACGAACTTGAGCTTATTTTAGAAGAATTTATTGGTATATTTATGTACATAATAATTTTAAAATATAATATGTTTAAACTTAGTTAATTGGTGATTCAGGTACAGAAAATCTTATAGCGAAAGCTATAGAGCTACAGAACTATACCACCGCAAAAGCCGTCGGCTACGTTCACCGCCGTAAAGTTAGCTACTTAGTTATATTGAAGACTAGCTGTGCCCACCACTTCGTCACCGTCTTTACAATATTTTGTTCGATTTTGCTTTGAAAGCTATCCACCAATCCACTTTTTTAGTGCTTCAGTTATGGTTTATGTATTTACTTATACTTATATTATAAAGGATTTCGTCCCTAGTAAAATAAAACTTTAAACTATGTAAACCTTTAAAATATCAGCTTTCAAAATAAAAGTCGTGCATATTTGTAAAAAAAAAAATATTGCGCACTTTCACTGCTTTTTCTCCACTTTCTCTTGCATATAAGACTTTTTACCTCCTCACAAAATTTTATTGAAAAGCTTTTACCATACCATACCATACCATACCATACCATACCATACCATACCATACCATATCATAGGCACCAATCTGTAAACAAATTTTCAAAATCGTTTCAGAAATGACTGAGTTCTGTAGATACCAACATAAAAAGTGAGTAAAAAATTGCGTACTTGCACTGCTTTTTTACACTTTCACTTAGAAATATATTGATATTTTTACAGAAATAAATAAAGTATCTTATATTGGCATCAAGATACCAGGGTACCTCCTCACAAATTTTTATTAAAATTCATCAAGTAATTTTTACGTGATGAGAACACAGACAGAAAGACAGACAGACAGATAGACAGATAGACAAACAGGAAAAAAGTTACTATTTTATTATATTACTATAATATTTTATTCCATTTTGCTTTGCAAGTAATCCACACCAAATTTAAAAACTCTTACTTTTATAGTGCTTCACGTATTCGTATTTTCTTTATATAAAATTACCCATCCCTGGATAAAAATCTAAAATGTGTATAAAATTTTAACATTCTAAAAATTATTTTAAATCTCTTTAAAAGGTGTTCAAAATATTTTAGCAACAATGTTATTCCACAAAGTAAAAATTCAAATCAAATACAAATTTTATTCAATTGGTTATTTGGCAGTAAGAAATTCATATTTTTCCATTAAGTATTTTAAAACAGTGACATCTGTTGCAAAGCCGTGTTTAAAATATCCCACTTTCAAAAATAAAAGGTGCCTCTCTAAGGTATTTTTCATATTTTGTCATTATGTATTTTAAAAAGCCGCCATCAGTTGCGAAGCCGTGTTTAAAATACACAGTGCAACACGGAAAAAAATAACCATATACGGACACCACTACGTGATAAAATACCAAAAAAAAAAAGACCCCTGTCTCCCAGTTTTGCCCAAAGTCCTCCAGGTTTTTTTTATGGGCCCTCAAAGATGTGGGGTCACGATGTCATTTTTGCAAAAAAATGATCATTTACTCAAGCTCATGTTTTGCAAACCGTTTGGAATTTTGATATACTCTCTGAGGCAAAGTTGTAGTTCTTGTCATAAAGAATAAAAATTGTTAACATATAAAATCCAAAAAACTTAAAAAAATTCAATTTTTTTTACCTTTTTTCCCCTGTTCAGGTCCATAGGTAGCAAACCGTTCAAAATTCAAGGAAACAATCAACTACAAAAATGAACCTAAGATCTCAATAAACAACTTTCTAAAACATATGAACTTCCTAGGAATGATTCTTAACACCGTTTAAGTAAAGTGAAAAACTTTTGCGGCTACCTAAGCGCTACCTAAATGGTGTTAAGAATCATTCCTAGGAAGTTCATATGTTCTAGAAAGTTGTTTATTAAAATTTCAAACGGTTTGCAAAATATGAGCTTGAGGAAATGATCATTTTTTTGCAAAAATGACATCGACGCCCCACATCTTTGAGGGCCCATAAAAAAAACCTGGAGGACTTTGGGCAAAACTGGGAGACAAGGGTCTTTTTTTTGGTCTTTTATGACGTAGTGGTATCCGTATATGGTTATTTTGCCATGACTTAAAAAATTACACAGTGTGATATCCTACTTTTAAATCGGAAATTCCGTACTTTCTCTGCTTTTTCCCCACTTTCTTTTGGATATTAAGATATAAGATATTTTTGCGGAAACAAAGTATCCTATATTGGAATCAGGATACTAAGGTATCTCCTCACAAAATTTTGTTAAAATCCAAATATAATTGTTTTACAAAACAATTAAATTTATTGCTCAAATCCCCTTTTTAGTTTTGTGATAACCCCTTTTGTTGAATTAAAGAAAATATTTTTCCCTCTTTAGCTTACTTTTTCTATAAGATCATAATGTCGCATATAAAAATAGAAATTGGCCTAAGTTTTCTGCTGGCACAACGGTGGTCGTGTAGCCATGAAGCCACTTAATTATATTGATGGTGTCAAAGTAACCAGATTAATATAAACTTGCGTATTTAAGTTTTGACAGGTTGTAGTCAATAGCCTGATGTCGTGTATATGTTTAATGCATATTTTTTTTTTTTTCAACAAGAAAAATAACAAATACTAAATTCCTCTTATTTGTATTAAAAATACAAAGGCATATTTAAAAGGTGGCCTCAGTAGGGAGAGGGTGATATTAAAGGTAAAACTTTACATTTTTTACATGGAATTTCACAGTTAAGATACCATTTAAGGGGTAAGATAGTAATGTAATATTTTCCTCTACGTACTGAGATTAGTTATCTTGTTAAATGTGCCTTTTTATTTCTAAAAATTCTAAAAATGTTATTAGGGAATTATAGAAAAAGATGGACATCGATCTATGATGTAAATTTGAGAGCACTCACCTTTGGCCTGGGATTGATATCTAATGATTTAATATTGATTATATTTATATTGTTGTTTAATTGATAAACGAAATTAATAATGTTTCGGAAATCGATCGTAATGCAGAAAATTTTGCTGGTGCTATTATTAGAACTTTTGTGACATGTACACCAATTCATCGTGAATCTGACTTCAATTTTATTAAATTACCTGATGAAATTATTGATCTAATAAGGGACGACAATGGCAAAGATATAGGTATATGTCATACCTCCAAGAATTCAGATATTATGATAGGGTTATTAAATCCTTAATTTGGAGGTATAGAAATAAAAAATGGAATGATACATTAAGCGTGTTAGACAATCGCTCAAAGCCATTCTGGAATATTGCAAAAATTTTAAGAAAGAAAGTATCTAATATTCCTACTTTACGAAATGGAAATCGTAATTTGAATACGGAAAAAGCAAATGCTTTTGGCGAAACCTTTCGCCAAAATCATGACATTTCTGATAGTTTAGGTTGTCAAAATCTCGCTGAGGTTGTGAGTGATAGCTTAAACTATTTTAATTCAGTCAGTTAACTCCAAATTCAGAAAAGATTTCTGAAAATGCTGTTAAGGGTATTTAAAAAAATATTAAGCCCAGAAAATCTTGCGGTATAGATAGCATTAGGAATGAGTTTCTTAAAAATCTTCCATATTCTGGAATAAAATATTTAACTTCCTTATTTAATGCCTGCCTGAAGCTTCAATATTTTCCTACGGCCTGGCGCACTGCAAGGGTTGTACCAATTCTAAAGCCGGGTAAACTTAATAATGAGACTGATAGTTATCGTCCGATAAGCCTAGTAAGCGGGATTGGATAATTATTTGAGAAAATTATTAAGGAAAAATTGAACATAGTCATTGAGGATAGAAATATTATACCACAAGAACAGTTTGGCTTTGGTCCTTTACACAACACAACCCAGCAAGTCAAACGCATTAAAACTTTTGTAAAACAGGAGATAGAAAACCGAAAGTCAGTAGCTATGGTTTTGATATGTGTCGAAAAGGCTTTTGACACAGTATGGCATCAAGGACTCATTTATAAACTTCTAACATTTGGGTTTCCCGGATACCTTATTAATATTATAAAAAGTTTTTTGTCAAATAGACAATTCATTATTTATGTTAACTCTGTCTCTTCAGAAGTTTTTACTATTGAGGCAGGGGTACCACAGGGTTCTGTCTTCGGGCCGCTACTGTATATACTTTATTTTGCAGATGTTCCGAAAATTAGCGTTTGCAATTATGCCTTTTATGCAGACGATACTGCAATTTATTCTTCAGGCGTTTTGCCACAGGAAATAATGGATAATATGCAGAATGCTCTCAACATACTATTTAACTATTTTGTTAAATGGAAAATTAAAATTAATGCTGGAAAGTCACATGCTATCTTTTTTACAAGAAAAAGAAGCTCTCGTAATCTTCCCAATTCAAATCTGATTATGAATGGTGCAGATACATATTTCATGGTCTAATAATGTTAGATATTTAGGAGTTTTTCTGGATCGAACCTTAACTTTCAATGAGCACACTGCTAACATAACACAGTGCAACACGCAAAAATGAAAAATTTCCCGGCTACCTAAGCGCTACCTAAACGGTGTTAAGAATCATTCCTAGGAAGTTCATATATTCTAGAAAGTTGTTTATTGAGATCTTAGGTTCATTTTTGTAGTTGATCGTTTCCTTGAATTTTGAACGGTTTACTACCTATGGACCTGAACAGGGGAAAAAAGGTAAAAAAATTGAATTTTTTAAAGTTTTTTGCGATTTTGACCTTGAAGATGAAGTTTTTTTGATTTTATATGTTCACCATTTCTTCTTTATGACAAGAGCTACAACTTTGCCTCAGAGAGTATATCAAAATTTCAAACGGTTTGCAAAATATGAGCTTGAGGAAATGATCATTTTTTTGCAAAAAAGACATCGAGGCCCCACATCTTTGAGGGCCCATAGAAAAAACCTGGAGGACTTTGGGCAAAACTGGGAGACAGGGGTCTTTTTTTTGGTCTTTTATGACGTAGTGGTGTCCGTATATAGTTATTTTGCCATGACTTAAAAAATTTCACAGTGTGTAATTAACAAGTTTAACTTGGCTGTTAAAATCTTATATCCATTAATCAACAGAAGATCAAAACTAAATACTTGCTACAAAATTGCTATCGTTAAATCAGTGTTTCAGGCAATTGCTTTATATGCTTGTCCCGTATGGGGATCATGTGCTAAAAGACATATAAATAAAATTCAAATTTGTCAGAACAAATTGTTAAAAATGGTGATGAGACTACCTTGGCATTATTCTACTAAAAGATTACATAATTTATGTAATGTAGAATATATTTTAAATCGTATTCAATTTATAACTGACAGATTTCAAGCTCGTTGTGTTGATTCTAGTAATCACTATATCTCGAGCCTATATACATAGGCGTGGGTTGTAATGTTGTTTGCGTCTTTTTCTTTAAAGTGCAAATATTACTTTATACCATTTTAAAAAGTTCTTATAAAGGATTTTTATTCCCATGCGTCTTACATTACACACTGTGTAATTTTTTAAGTCATGGCAAAATAACCATATACGAACACCACTACGTGATAAAAGACCAAAAAAAAAAAGACCCCTGTCTCCCAGTTTTGCCCAAAGTCCTCCAGGTTTTTTTTTATGGGCTCTCAAAAATGTGGGATCTCGATGTCATTTTTGCAAAAAAAATGATCATTTACTCAAGCTCATGTTTTGCAAACCGTTTGAAATTTTGATATACTCTCTGAGGCAAAGTTGTAGCTCTTGTCATAAAGAACAAAAATTGTTCATCTTCAAGGTCAGAATCAACTTTAAATCAACTTTAAACAACTTTTCAACTTTAAACAATTTTCTAGAACATATTAACTTCCTAGGAATGATTCTTAACACCGTTTATAATGTTGATGGCCCTGGCCTTGCAAATCGCACTTTTGCGGCTACCTAAGCGCTACCTAAACGGTATTAAGAATCATTCCTAGGAAGTTCATATGTTCTAGAAAGTTGTTTATTGAGATCATAGGTTCATTTTTGTAGTTGATTGTTTCCATGAATTTTGAACGGTTTGCTACCTATGGACCTGAACAGGGGAAAAAAGGTAAAAAAAATTGAATTTTTTAAAGTTTTTTGCGATTTTGACCTTGAAGATGAAGTTTTTTTTGATTTTATATGTTAACAATTTTTGTTCTTTATGACAAGAGCTACAACTTTGCCTCAGAGAGTATATCAAAATTTCAAACGGTTTGCAAAATATGAGCTTGAGTAAATGATCATTTTTTTGCAAAAATGACATCGAGGCCCCACATCTTTAAGGGCCCATAAAAAAAAACCTAGAGGACTTTGGGCAAAACTGGGAGACAGGGGTCTTTTTTTTTGGTATTTTATCACGTAGTGGTGTCCGTATATGGTTATTTTTTTTCGTGTTGCACTGTGTTATTTTAATAATTGCGTCTTAAACCAATTAAAGCATATACATATGTATGTTATAGATGTAAGGTAACATTTGCCATATATCTTTATTAATAATATTAAAAACAATTATTTTAAAATTGCATAAAATTATTAATTTAAAATGCAAAAAAATTAACAATTATCATAATCTTTGACTTCAATATGATAGATTTTTTTCCTTGATCATTAATTAATTTGTTATTTCAAACTTGATATTGAATATATTTTTAAACTCTACAAGGTAAGTTTATGGTTTAAAGGAATCTATACAAACTTGTCTGTCAGCCTTACTTTAACTAATTAGTTTATAATTACCAAACAACTACACATACAAATTTGTTTGGTTTTTTTTTCCTTCAGATTAATTTACAAAGATGAGCTTCGTGATGACTACTAGTAGTGTTAAGATGATGATCACAATGATCATCTCTATCAGGCACGTAAACATGATAGTGTTTTTTTTTTATTTATGCTGTGAAAAGGTGAGCCGTTGAGTTGAGGTAGGTTTAGGTTTATGTTTATTTTTTGCCCCTAATTAAACACTAATTATAAGTTAAACACCAGTAACAATGAAACTTTACTTATAAAAGCCATCGTAAAGTTCATGATAAACAAAATACACAATATAGAAAAATAAACGAAAAATAACTTAGAATTTTTACAAAGTCATTAGACAACAATATAATATGATAAATATATAAAAACAAAAGTTCAAAGTCAAAGTTAAGGTAAAGGTAAAGGTAAAGGTAAAGGTAAAGGTAAAGAAAAAAAAATAGATAAAAAAACCTAAAAATACCAAAAGTGACATCATTTTTACACGTCATTTTATTTAAAATAATGTAATAATTTTTTGTTTTATTAAAACAAAAAAAAAATCTGTATGAAAGTATGTGAATGTGTCTTTACAAAATTATATAAGGAGCACTAAGAATTTAAAGCAAAACATGTTTTTAAAAAAATTCAAGTTGAAAATTTTTAGTTTTGTTTTTTTTTCTCTGGACGACAACTTCGTTAAGTTCATGAATTTTTTGTGCTTATTAAACTTAAATTGTTACGTAAAAGAACCATCGCTGAACTCAAAGATTTTCTTGACAAATACTATGGCGATTCTGTACGATCAACTTTATTTCTTTTATTTCTTTGTTTTAAGATTTTATTTATTTATTTATTGAATCTTCATATATACATAATTGAACTTACAATAAGTGTTCACATCTTAAAACAAACTTATATTCAACTACCTATCCCCGGTGCGCTGCACTACACTAATCCACAAAAAAAAAACACAATGAACAAATGTTTTAGTTTATATGCAAGGTACGATGCCCACTGTTCCTATACAATCTGTTTTTTGCTAGCCCATGTGTATTAACATGATAATCATTTTGTACTTTGTATGGAAGGTACTAAGCCCACTGTGCCAAACCAGTCTGTATTTTGCTAGACTACGCAAATTAGCATGACGGTTACTTCTGCGAAGTTTCAAGATTCTACCTATTATAGGTCTCCAGGTAGACGATCATAATTGTTCACCTTGTATGGGAGGTACCACGCCCACTGTTACAATCCGGCCTGTGTTCTGTTAGACTATGCAAATTAGTATAAGGGGATACTTGTACACATTTTCAAGAGTCTACCTATTCTGGAGGGGCGATAATAATTTATCACATTGTATGGGAGGTACCACGCCTACTGCCCCCATCTAGTCTGTGTTTTGTTAGTCTATGTAAAATAGTGTGGCGGTTACTTAAGCAAAGTTTCAAGATTCTAGCTTTTACTGGCCTCCAGCTAGACGATAATAATTGTTCAGTTACCACGCCCACTATTCCAATCAGCTTGTGTTTTGCTAAACTATGTATATTAATAAGGGGGTTACAGGTGCAAAATTTTAAAGATCTACCTATTATAGTTCTATAGCTACTTAAAAAGGGCGTATAAAAGTGGGCATGGTAAATCGCGGTAAAAGTTTCTTTTCATAAAAACCTAAGCAGGGAATAAATAGCTTTGATAAAAGGCTTATGGATTTGTATAATTATATTTTTTTGATATTTTCCAAGTTTACGAATCATAGTTATCGCATTCAATACGAAGGAAACTACTCCAGACATAAAATGGCATTAAATATAAAAATAATTATTTTAGTGCTAAAAGGGACAGCTCAGTTAGTATCTTGCTGCTGGTTTTATCAAAACCAGGCGCTTTCTTAATGTTCAAATCGCTTATAGCTCTTTCAATATCGCGAAGTTCAGAGCATGAGGGAACTGACAAACATGGACAGGTTGCAGCTCAGCTATGTCAGTCGAGAAATTTGGATTAAATACATTTTTCGAATGGCCAACAAATATATTGTGTTTGCCGGTATCATTTCTTGCCCCAATGTGTACGCGAAATTCGTAAAGAAGGCTTGAGTTTGACTGGTTTTTTTAAGTTTGCTCGCATGCTCGCCATAATGAATAATCTGACAGTGGAGTTGTTAGTGATTTCATTTGTAAAAATCGCTGTATTGACACTCTGATATGAAATTCTTCAAGGCAGATATTTGTTGCTTGAAGATAGTCCTCGCAAAAATTTGTGCAGTAAATAGTCTTTGAACCGGGCTTTTATCAACATCCCAGATCCAACACAACCTCTACCAAGGGAGGGTTCTTAGTATCAAATATCTATATATCTGCCGATATTGAAAAGGCTATTTGTTCTTAAGTAAGTCTCTGAAATCGGCATGACATCAATTTTTTGATTCTTAAGGTAGTACTCAAGTACATTTATTTGTTGGCGTATGCTATTTGTATTCCAGAAACATATTTTTAAGCACTTCATGATTTATTTAGTACTGACTGCAATATCACAGTTTGCATTTTTAACATTTCTTGCATCACACTTGGTATAGAATTTATGAAATTGTTTGAAGACAGCATTTATGTGTCAATTGTAGCTTAAAGGCGACTTAAATGGATGGAATTTGTTCTTTATTTTCCGGCTATGCATTGGATTTTGTTATTGGTGGTGCAAACAGGTGCAAACGGGTGCACGATTCGTTTTTAAAATATAACGATTATTTGTTTTTAAATCATGATTTATTGTGCTGCGCATGGTCGTATCAGCAATAAAAATACCATAAAAAATCAGTGTTAAAATAACTATGATATAAAAAAATACTTGTATTAATCTGTCCGGTATTAAGTGTTTTTAATTTTTTAACTTCGTTTTTAAACCTTACAAGCCTGCTCTCGTATGATACTTATTTTATGTATAACAATAACAAGTTAATAATGAGTTAAGAAGTTAATAAACTTAACATCGCTTTTTTTTTTTTTTTTTCTTCGAACTTAAACGTTCATTGCACCTGTTTGTTCAAATTTATGAATACGCGCTTTTATTTGTTATTTCTACGAGTGAGTATGTGCATGCGTTTTTTAAGTTGACCGTGAAAATCTACAAAAATGGTCACTTACATTTAAACTCAATAAAGGTCTGATTTCGTTTATTAAACAAGTCAAAATAACAAACACCTACACTTAAGTTATTATTTCTTTGAGGCATGACGTGAACAATTTTTATTTTTATTCTGTTTTTTTTTTTTGTTTTAAGACAATAGTAAAATTATAGGGTTATCTAAAAAATAATCTAAATATTTCGACAGTTAATTTGTTCACATCAGCACTGTTTCATAAAGAACAAAGTTTGGCTCTTAAATCTTTTGTTTAAAAAATTGTGTTATTAAAAGAGTCTTGATAATAGAACACGTACTGGTAAAAAATGGTTGCTTTTTAAGTCTTTGGATTTTGAAAGTTCAATAATGGATACATCTTTCTGGATTCTAATTAGAAAACGTCATTAATTCTTTTTTAATATTTTAATGAGAAAAATGGAATATTATGGTGAAGATTAATTTATCTTCTGCTGAGAAAGAATAAAATAAGGGAACAGCAAGAAAACCACAATTTTTCAAACTTTTGTTTTAAGATAAAAAGAACTTAAAATAACGACAAGGCAAGCTTGTGAATGTGAATGATCTCAGAGCAAATACCTTTATTTTTAAAATTATTTTTTGAGTTGTTTGATTTTATTTTTAGTAATATCAACGTTGGCCGCGGCATATAATCATGTTGGAACTAGCTCCAAAATTAATTATAACCATAATTCTTAAGAGTTTAATTCAGTGGTCTGTTACTTCTTAATGTGGCCATCGACTCGCAAGCATAAGGGTACGGCTCACCATAACTGCGCATACTGTCAGAAGTTCGACTTATAACTCCTCGCAAACTCTGTTGTTCTCCAGTTTTAATATAGAGTTTACTCCTGAAGTACGTAGCTTTTCTCTCTATAACTGGGAATTTAAAGAATTTTATCTTTGATAAAATCAAATAGCACCGTGAGAATCTAATATCGATGGACAGTAAAGCATCGCAAGTGATCAGTTTCTGTAGGAACTTTTGTTTTTATTGGTCAGAAGAGATAAACACGAATAACTCAAGTAGTGGAAAGGCCTATCTCTAAAATCACTGCCGAGGCAATAGTAACTCGGTAGGTAGTCCAGAATGTAGCTTGAGTATGATCATAAAAAAATTAAGTTTAATCAAGGTGAAGATCGAAGAAACGACAATTTCGGACTGTTTCTGGAAGAAGCTGAGGAGAAGCAGACTTTTTTTGTGAATATTTAGCAGTGGCTAGCATAAGGCTTAGAACCAAGGATGGTGATCTAAGCTTAGATAAATGCTAGAAATTAAGAAATTAAAATTAAATTAAGAATGTCTACATGTATCAGTCGCCATTCTGAAATCACTACAGTCGAGAGTAAAAGTGACAGCACAAGACTCAATGAAAATAAGGTATTCGTGAATTTCCAGATTTCCAGATACCAGAAATCATTGAGGAACGAAGGGGGTCGCAAAGGGACCCATTAAAATAGTGGTCTAATTCGGTATCCCTCCTACAAAAATAATAAATAAAAATAATAGCATGTAATTCAACGAATGTAAGTTAGTCGTAAATTACTAATAGGGTTGCTGAAATCATAGAAGACAGAAATAGTTTAAAACTTAACAAATAAAGCTTGAAGTCTAACTCGATATTGCCCAAGCATTAAAATATAAAAAATTCTAAGTGTGCAATTTTACAGATGTGGAGAAAACTGAAACATCAAAAGACATTTCAAAATGATAAATTAGTTTGGAGCGTGATCCCAATAATACTTCAGCTGGAAATATTAATACATCCATCTTAAAAAAAAAAAACAATTTATCTTTTTAACAAATGAAGAGTTATTATTTAGTACTTTTGGTTTTAATTCGTTTGATTTCAAACTTCTAAACAAGTTTCCTCTTTCGCTTCATTGTTCTTTTTAAGTCCTTCATAAGAATAAAGCGAGATTGAAGTTTTTCTTTGTCTTTAGAGATCAATTTCACAAACAATTATTGAACAGCTAAAGAAACGTTTGTTGCTTAAATCTTTTGTTGTAAAAGTGAAGTTTTTTATTTAAAATGCCAACAAATCGTTTTTTCTAAATCATTAAATAAAAGAAAACAGCTCATTAATTTATCTTAAAGTAATTATTTCCGTTAGCATGTGGTTCTTATTTTTTCCCATGTTTTCTAATGTATTTTTTTTTTTTTTTTTTTTTTGGTTAAAATCTGTATATGTGTCTATGCAACTTCCGTGACAGAAAGAAAGCTGTAGCAAGTTTTTAAACAACAGCTTTTTTATTGAGAACTCTAATTGTCTAATTAATTTCTTTTTTAAGTTTATAAAGAGTATTTACTTAAATGGAGTACATGTTGTTCAATCTATTTTAACATTTTCTACATTTTTGACTAATAAGAAAACTTTTTATGGCAAGATACCGTGTTCAGCAATAAGTTAGAAGAAGTGTTGGTAATTTTACTACTACTTTTAATTTCTCGATGCTTCTTAATACTTTTCAATTATATACTTAATGGTACTCAATACTTACGTATCCATAATGGCAATAGCCGCGTTTTATCACTAATCGATTTTCAGTACAATCGAAAGTCAAGAAAAATTTAAATTGAACATGGGTTTGGTGGTGGATTTATAGTTGATTGCTAACATTCAAATGTGTTTCAGGTAAACTTTAGGTATTTTAGTCAGAATTTTATTTGAATATTAATTAAATTTATATAATTTTATTTTTATTTGAAGTATTTTATAAATTCAAATAATAAATTTTCTGGCTTAAGTTCATGATTATAAAGAGATAAAGAAAAAATAGATGCTAGAAGAATGTTATGCATGTAATATATAGGATTTTGAAATTCTAAGAAAATAACTCTTTTTAATATGAATAGTATAGCAAAAAACTAAGTGGATTGGAATAGTTGGCGTAGTTCCTCCCATACAGAAAGAAAATTATTATCGTGAAATTATTATTGCATGTCCGTATGAAATTTTGTACATTGATATGTTATATGCTTAGTCCAGCAAAAAGAAACTGGATTGGAGCAGTAAGCGTGGTATATCCCATATAAAGTTTATTATCGTATTCCAGAGCCACTATAACAGGCAGAGTGTTTAAATTTTTACGAATATGCAAATCAAATGCATTTCAAATGCACATTCTAGCAAAACACAGACTGGATTGAACAGTGGTCATGACACATCCCATACAAAGTGAAACGTACCTATAACGAAATTATTTACAAGCAACAACCTTATTAATGCGCATAGTCTAGTCTGGATTGGGTGAACGTGGAAAACTATTATTGTGTAGCTAGAAAACTATTCTATAGAGACCATCATAGTCCAGAAAACAACATGCTGAATTGAAACAGTGGTCATGGTTATTCCTGTACAAAGAGAAACTTTATTACCATGTATTTAGAGACTCTTTAGAATAGGATATGAGCTGGTCGCCCCAGTCTTCTACTACATGGCTACTCGAGTTTTCAAAGCGTGTGCCCAATCCATCTTCATTTTCTTCTTAGGATTTAATCTTTAGTTAATATTTGATTTATTCTTTGACAGAAACTACTGTTAGATATCTTCTCTGTTAAAAATATTCTCAGGATTCTGCCCAGGTAGTAATGTCTTCATGTTCCGCGATTCACATCCATACAGAAGTGTGGATGTGATGCAGCAATTAAAAGTAATAATTTTGTTGTTTTTGTCAATCGGCCAAAATATTGGTTGCCAGAATTACATCAACTTTCAACGTCTACACCCAAGCCACGACATAAAGTTGCTATACTTTTTAGGTAACAAAAAGTTACCACGTCATTTGGTAGTTGATAAAGAGAGTAGTCTAAATAAAGGTAATTATTCTCATTGCCTTTTTTTAACTATATTTATTTTAAGGCCTGTAGATGCCTCTAACTGCACTGAATATTGATTTGCATATTGTCACATCTGTGTGATGGTCAACTTATATTGTTTGCATAATCCAAGTCTTCCAATCTGTTACTTAGTCCCCGTGCTATGAAATTAAGTACGTTGTTGAACAACGATGGAGAAAAACCACATCTTTATCTAACTCCGGCCATAATATTATTTGCCGACTGTTGATGGCGGCTTCTTTCGTTTGTATTTTATTATATTAATATTTTTTCAGGTATTCCCTTACAGGCCAGTGCACTCCATATTCCTCAATAATGATTTCTAAATTATTTATATGTTACCTTTTTATTTATAATACACATTCTTTAACGTGTCATTAAATTTCTAGTAAAAGAGTAAATGATTTCTTAACCTTGTTTCTCTTTTCAAAGTATTTAGATTAAACTACTCTCATTTGTATTTTTAAATCCGCAACTTAATTCTAAATTCTTTCAGCAAAAAAATCAGTTTTTTTATATTTTGACATTAATAAAATTAAACACGTAAATGCCTGACGTGGTTATATGATATTTGTTTAGCTCTTGGCTGCCAAGAATTGCAAATAATGTTAAAGAATATTAATTTAAGAGAAAGAATATAAAACCAGTTAAGTTTTTAAAACGGCGAAAGTTTGTTCATGTTGTGTTTAAATAACTTCTCAAAGAAGTTTTAATAACAATACGTTTTCGACAAATTGATTTTGATTAACATTAATTTTCGACTTTATTCTAAATAAAATTTTAAGATGTGAAATCAACAAAAAAATAATATAATAAATATAAACATTGTTTTTAAATGTTCCAAAAATAATCTAATGAGCAAAAAAGTGTTAAAAAAACATTTTTTGTTATTTGATTGCAACATTTATGTCACAGTGGTCCCACTGTGATCATAACCTTTAAAATAAAAATATTTAAAATTAGATCAGAACTTACTGAGTTCTTCTGCGGGCATAAAACAGTAACATATAGACGAACTCATAACCTTCTCTTTTTTTTAAGAAGGTCAAATAATAACTTACCGTCTCCTGAGGCATTGTATTACAACTACGTAGTGGTAGTTTATAACGTAAGGGACCGTCATGATCTCTGTAAAAGCAAAAACAGAAAAATTCAAGTAAAAATATTAATAAGTTTAAAATCCACAACAATTTCTAAAACATTAAATATAATTTTAAAAATTTTGCGAAGAGGTTTCTTACCTATATTCCGTTAGACATGTGGAATTTTTCGATAAACCCTTTGGATATATCATGCCACTAAATAGATTATTTTCATGATTAACTGGGGCATCTTTAATAGTTATTAACATTGAACCCGATAAACATTTTATTTTCACCGTTGGCTCTACTGTGACTTTTGATGAACTTTTTTCAATTTCTTCCAATTCAGCATAAAGGTCTTCTGTTGAAAAAAACAAAAAAAAAAATAAAAAATTAAATAAATATGTACTCACTCCACCGAAACCTTCCATAAAAATGTCTCTATATATTAAACAGTTGCATGAACAAGCTTATCAAATGGGTGTGCTCATAAGCTCATGAGCAAGTGATCATACGCAAGCACAAACCTCTGTTCGTATTATAAACACTATGGGCGGACTGTATAAAACGAACTTTCTACACTAGATAGCGCCGTATTTACTAGTCTGATCTTCGAAACACTCCACAGTGGGGCAGAATCAAAATATTTTGAAAATCACTCAGCCATTTGTAAAGGGCTAGGTCGATTGATATGAGCATAGTAGAGGAGTATCTGAGCTTAAGCTGACAACCATCCACTTGCCAGGAGTGACGCTATGTGGTCTTAAAGTTGGGTACCTCGCACTTACAAATTCTTTTGAGCTTGGAATTTCTTAAATTTTTAAAAGTTAGACATGGTCTTAAAGGTCTACCTACAAAATTATGCTTTAAAGCGGTAATTTTTATACCGATGACCTGATTGTAATAAAATGTTAAACATTTAATAAACTATGTATACATTTTTTTAAAACTAATACCCAGAGGTGAGTAAAGAGGAAAACGGAATTTTTTATATGATATAACCGATTGTAATAAATATACACATAGATCATTATCTTCTAGAAGATACAATAGGATAATAGTGCTTGCAAAGTCAGTAGCGTAAGGGGAGTTAAGAAGGAAAAACGGGCGTATTATTACGGATGATGAGTATATTCTTATCAATAATTACCAGGAGGCTATGTCAATTTGTAAAGCCTAGATTAGAGAGAAGGGAGAAAAGCTGACGTTATTAAAAGGTGCAATAAATAAAGTTCAGATATCCAATTCGTTGTAAAATTCTCGGCGTAGGCGGCTGGGAAAAACGATGACGGCGTAAAGTCGGCTGATAATTTATCATAAAAACAAAAACATTAAGAAGCAAATGATTCTATATTGATTTGTGCACAGATCACAAGTGATTTGAGAGTTTTGTCTGTCGTTGAAGTAGTTTCCAAATCATAATTCAAAAGTTCATATTATACATATGATTTTTAAAGCTTTTTCTAGTTCTGTTCTTCCTTGCAGAAGATTATCGTAATATAAAATATCACTAGAAGATGGAAGGATGCATTAATTTAAATTTTATACTTCACCAGAATCTATTGAGTTAAAAAACCGAATAGCTCTTCATGTTTATTTGACCGATTTTTTATATCGCAAATTATTATCCCATATTCAAAAAATATTTATATGTTTTATATATGTTTTATTTGTACCAAAATTCATTTTTAAAACTTTTTAAATCAATAATATTTTTTATAAAAATGGACCTTAAAATGTAAATTTAATTCAAAAATATACCACCTATATTGATTAAGTCGGCTGACAAATGTTAGCCGAAAAAAGCCACTCATTGCGTCGGCACACAGTGGCTGAAAATCGTTTTTCGTTGGCCAAAATTCTGTAACTTTTGAACCGATCAAAATATTGAAATAATTTTTTTTAATGGATAGATATTTAGCTCAGCTTGATTCAGTTTTAATTACATTAAAATTGATTGAGGACTTTTTAAGGAATTCGAGGTCAAAGTTGAACATTTTAATTTTTTTAACTTTCAGAGTGAAATATGGGTTTATTCTGTGTGTAACATAGTAAAATATCCCTCTAAGATCCAAAAAAGTATATATATTCTTGATCAGTGATGAAATCTAAGACGATATAGCTATGTCCGTCTGTCCATACGTCCGTCTGTCCATCCGGCCGTCCGTCCATTCGCCTGTCTGTATGAACACGATTCAGTCTAAACGAAAAGAGTTAGACCCTTGAAATTTGGTACATATATATCTTGAAGGATAGGACAGGCTAAGTTCGTAAATGGGCCAAATCGGACCAGGGGGAAAAAATTCCCCTAAGAAGAACTAAACCAACCCCTGAAAAACTACACATTTTTACAAGTTTTTTTGTAAATTTGTTAAGCAAATGAAACATTTTTATGTCAAAGAAGGTTGAAGGTCTTTACCCTGGAGCCAGAAAATCATAAAAATTTATTTTTGGACCCCGCCCCCTTTTTGTGGGCGTTTATATAGCATATTATATGAAAAATAGTGTCAATAATTAACAAATTGTATTACCTAAGCCTAGATTGCATAAAAAATTAATTTTTAAGCTTTCATGACGAATGGAAAATGTACTCGGATCTTCTGCGCTACCTTCACTTTCTTTTTTGAATTGAAATTTGATTGGCCTGCAGTATTTCGTAGAAGATGGTGTCTCATTTTTCCAAATATCCATTGCGTTGTACTAGTCGAAGGCTCTGAATCTTCCAAAATCTTTTTCAATCGCAATGGTACAAATGATACCATGAACATATCTGAGTCAGAAATATTTTCACATACAGCTTGTTTATATTGTTTTTGTCCCGAAGAAGCATCACATCCCCATTTACAAAAAAGAATTAACTTTGTGTTTCCGTATTTCTTCAACTCATTTCCTGTTATTGATTGCAGCAAGCGTGCGGCTGTGTCATCAAGTAGAGATTGTAGTTGTACCTCTGCCGAAATTGGTGTGATTGTAATAGTGTCCTTTGATGGCAAACAGTCCATTTTAGCAGCGGTTATGTGATGATATGCTGGATATATATTTGAGCCTTTTTCAATCTCACGCTGTCTGAGTTTAATATATTTCTGTTTTGTTAATTTCAAATCCAGAAATAATGCTAATGCCTCCTCATTTGTGTACTGTATTGCATCATTCGGAGTTGGTATACTTTTAAGAATCCGTTTTGTTCTCGGTGGACTAGCTTTAACAACTTTTTCAATGATATCCACTTTTGTAAATTGGTTCTGTGATCGTAATTGATGTAGGAAAGATTCTTTTATATTTGTAGAACCAAAGGCATCGCTAATATCTTTAAGCTTCCGCCTCTTAGATCTATCGCTGCAATTGTCCACTAATGATTTGCGTGGTCTTCCAGCCTTATCTTGCTTTGCTGTTTCTGCAGCGACAGTAAGTTGACCTTCTAACCACTTTGCACTTTTTATATAAAGTTTTTGTTTACTGTACATAACTTCTTTGTAGCGTTTTTTTAGTTCTTTGACGAAATTATATAATTGCTCTTGCATTTCGGTGCTACACGAATTTAAGTTTAATTTTATTTTAACGTAACTAAGAACATCTTCCTGATTTTTGTTTCTAAAATACACTTCGGCCAGTTCTTTATAACTGAAGCTCTCAATTTTCTTTTGAATATTTTTATTTGCGTTTGTTATGTTTTATCCGTACACTTAAAGGATTAAGTTATTACTGAGTAATCCCTTAAAGAATCCGTACTTTTATAAATTTTTAGATACATGTTCTTCACACACTGATCTTTAATATCATAGCAGGTAGCGCTTAAATTGAACAAAACTGCACTCATGCGTCAATATGGGGTTGTTTTTTAACTTTAGTGGTTTAATGTCGCAATTATTGTTATAAAATTGTTTATGACTTTGGTTGACCCTAACATTTGATAACAGGTAAATTTTGAAAGAGATCATATGCTTCCTGTAGAGCCCATTATGATAATTTTATTACTTATTTTTTGCTGATCAAAACAAAGCCATTAAACCCTTTCGAAGGTATTATATTTATTTTTTTAGTAATACGTAGCCTAAACTAAAAAAAAATAAACTTTTAGGCAAAAAAAGTGAAAATTTAATACACCATTGTATATGAATTTTTTTCGAGTAATTTCATTAAAATGAAAAAAAGTGTTCTACAGGCGGCTCGTGGCGGGTGCAAAAGAATATATAGCCTTAAAGAGGACACTTTCACCTTTCTGGTGGTTGTATATGTTTCTTGTTCCCTAGAAGTTCTATTCCACTAAAGTTTAAATTTGAGGAAAATATAGTAGTTTCATAAATATTTCATAACGCCCCTAATATTAAACGCTAGAGCTGTGTCTACTTAAAACAACTAAAGACAATAATCCTACCAACATTATAAAAAAAACGCAGACCATTATCGATGATAGCTTGCGAGAAGTAACCATTTAATTTTGATAAAAAACCAAAGAAAAACACCTTTTTCTGATATTAAAAAAAAAGTTGAGTTTGACAGCATGCCACGCCCACAATTATCAATATTTTAACATAATTTTTTGGCTACCTTAATTTAGATATATTAACTACAAAATGACGTAAAAATTTTAAAAATCGGTGACAAAAAAAATTTACTTTTGGCCAACGAAAAACGATTTTCAGCGACTGTGCGGCGGCTTATACTTAAAAATAACAACGGCGGAGACTTTGAGCTGAGCGACTTAGATCTCTGATAAAGATAATTCTGTTATCAAAACTAGGGTCCAGAGAGGAGAAAATTAGAAACGTAGGTACAGTACATCCTTATCTAGCAGTTCAAATATAAAATTTTACGAATTATTACATTCGTTCTCTGAAATATTAACAAACTGTTTATTTATTTTTAAGTACCTTGTAAATTTAAAAAGCACCTTTAATATTTATAGATATAAAAAATGTTTTGCAAAAAACTAATTTCACCCTGAAAGGGTTAAATAATATTACAAAATCCAATATTGCTAATATTCTTTAACCATGTTTTTCTTTGTGATAATTTAGCCAAAGGCAAACATAGTGTCTCGATTTCCAATACAACACAATGCAGTCAGGTTCATAATTAAAACAATTTATGCCTCCATAATTTAAATCACTTGTAGTTAATGGATTTTTTAATGACTAAAAAACAAGTCAAAGTTGTTGTTAAGCATAAATTGCAGTTCTAAAAAGCTGCAACATACTCCTAAGGAAATTAAAGAGTGCAAGGCAGGAAATCAAAGTTTATTGAACCAAATGAGAAGGCCTATACAATATTTGCATGCATATAAATACACTCACGATCAGATGATTAGAACCACTTAAATTTATGTTTTTAGTAGGCCATATTTTTTTGCAACTTTTTTTGTCGACAGCTAAAATTTTAATACCATCGGGAATGCCATTTTCTTAGAATTCAAAACTTACAACAACAATATTAATGTTAAATGCAACAGACTGGACGCTGAAAATACCAAGATACTTCTGGGCTTAGACAGGAAAGTTCCGAGAGTCGTGATAGGTGTGATCACTGGTCACTGCGTCACTAGGACAAGAATTAGTAAATGGGTAGAGGGTACATCGGACTTTTGTAGAATATGCGAGAACGAGGAGGAGTTGGAAACTGTGGAGCACATCTTTTGTCACTGCCCGGTATTACAAATCGGCAGACTTCGATGGCTAGGTGGGAGATTTCTCGATGGGCTTTTCGACATCGCGCGGTATAAAATCGAGGATGTCGTCAGCTTCATCACGGAAATCGGGTGGCTGAGCGATAGGTAGCAGTACGCATAATAGGTCTCCCTTTCTCCTTTTGTTTTTCTTAGTTTTAGTTAGCTGACGGGAATCGCAATGGGGTCTCCGAGTGGATGTGCCATTTCTGGCACAACCCTTCTTAAACTAACCTAGCATTTCAAAGTGCAGAAATGGCTGGAAAAACTTAAAATTTTCTGTTATAATTAGCTTTTCCTAAGCCAATGATATTTTGAAACCAATATTATCTCCAGGGCCAAACATATGTAATTGATTGACTGATTTTTCCGCAAGGTTTAGAAAGGGGGAGATAATTCAATGATAAAGAAATACTTATTCAAGCCATTAGGAACTTCTGAATTGAGATTTCTTTAGATTATTTGAAGTAACTTTATGATGTAATACACTATTGGCCAACAATGGCGCATTAAACCGAATTTGAAACTATAATAAGCAAGAGGAAACGTTAAAAATAAATTTCTAAAAATCAAACAGAAGAAGTATTATGTATAACATTGTTTTAAATTACACAGTTTAACAGGAAAAAATTATGGAGTTCCGACGACTGATTCTGGTAGAGGTGACCAAAAAAGAAATACACGTGTGTCGGCGTTTTGAAAGCTCATATCGAAATATTATTTTAGAGACTGTTAAGGCCCACCTCTGACCTGTTCTTATAGCATATCAGTTATAAAACTATTCTTTACATCTGAAATGTAGGGTATGTTCAGCAACTTTGTAAAATATAGAATATAATAACCCTCTAATCCCCGCCTAATAGTATAAGTTTTGGGTTTTGTTGTGTCCTGACATACATTTTTATGGAACATTTTTGTAGAACATTTTATCTGCGCCCTTCCTCTTTTTCTGGGCGTTTTTTACGATTTTTTAGAATAAAGTCACCAAATCTTGTTATGCGGAGGATTAATATGTTCTACAAAAATATTTGCCATAACATATTCTACAAATTTGCTGAATATACCCTAAGCCTCAGCTGTTAATTGAACAGGCCAGAGTTGGGAAACTTTAACCACCTTTAAAATAAATTCCGATGTGATCTTTTAAAACGCCGACACATGTATATTTTTTAGGCTCCTCTTCCATAATCAATATGTGATAAGCCATAAGAAAGAAACGTTTCTACCTACTCCTATCTCAAGGTTTTATCTAATGGCGTCGGACTTAACAGTCCCTTTTTAGTACAAACTAAGCTCGAAATGGTTCGGATACATAGCCTTTTCTTTGATTACTAAAAAAAAGGAAAACGAACATACATTTTCCAGATATTGTCCCAGCAGATGTTATAAACAGCACGTTTAGTATTCTATTCCTTGATGTATATCGGAGGGTTGAACTCTCCAGCTTCTTCTTCTTCTTTGGGCTTCTTTATTTAATGCCTTTGGGTTTCTTTATTTTACCTTATGAAAAGTTAAGTTTAAGAATTACGCATAAAAAGCAAACATAACCGACACGCATTTCATAACTTGTCTTGACTAAGGTTGTCGTTTAGTGACAATAATTGATTTACGAGTATAAAAGCAATCATTTTGTGTACTATATTTAATAGATATCCTGGTAGTTTTGTCTCATTCGTTGGCACTAACGTACCATTTTTATTGGAGAATAATAGTCTGAAAATAAATATATATATAACTTTTAAAATTTCTGGGCGGAGGGCAGCAGCAAGTCTGGAGGGGACATAGCATCCCCAGAATGGCCCTTCTGTACCAAGAAGATGACCAGAGATTGCGGAGATTAATCATAATTTCAAATCGACTTAATGAACTAAGTTGCCGCAAGACTTATAATTTATTGAGATAAATATTTAAAGCTAAGCTTATTCAAAACAAATATTCCTTTAGGACTTTTTTAACTTCCTCATGCTAACTTCGCGTATAATTTATTTTCAAATAACTTGGCTAAAACCTAATACAAAATCCAATTTATTTTAACCAGCCATAAAACATTATGTTACAGATTTCTCTTAGACCCTCACTTTTTTTCTTGCAGCGTTTCTAAATCTAACTTAAAATTCGCGTCGTAAAAATCAAGGAAGTTGTTGGTTGCATGATTGCCAAGCACAACACAAAAAACCAATGAATGTTTAAAATCTAAGACGTGTAACAAATTTCCATTAAATCAGCAACATATTTTGTTGAAAACAACATCATCATCATCATCAACATCATTATAATGAAGATCTTAATAAAAAATAAAAAAAAACTAACGACCAAATAAATAACCTTCTATGGGCTTCTGTGGCTTTTTTGCAATCAAGCCTTGCTTACACATACACACACACACACACTCATATTCATAAATACATACATCAGTAAAGACGCCAAGAACCTTTAGCCATGCCACAAGAATGTTGTCTAACCAGGAAATGTTGCAAAAAAAAGAATACATACTGCAACCAAACAAACAAAATCAAAGCGAAAATAACAACAAAAATGATACACCATGAAACCTTAGGCATAACATTGGCACAAATGTGTCTGTCTCTTTAACTGCCTGTTCGCGGCTCACATAGTTTCTTCTTTACACGCTGTTCCCCTTATTGTGTGAGTAATTTTTTGTTTGTTTTTAAGCTCAACTGCAATTCTCGATTGCACTGTATGCATTTTAGTTTGTGGTGGCATGAAAAGGTTCTTCACAACTAAAAGAATATAAAGGAATGAACAGAACACAACACAACACAACAGCATTGTTAGGAAAGTTCAAGAAACTCTGGTGGCCCAAAACCGTTTTAATCGCATATACCTACTTAAAGTTAACTCTTTAGGGGGAGTGTATAAAAAACTTACAACAGGCGTGCCTAAGACAGAGGAAATTAGAAAAATAATTTATTAAGCATATTTTTCCTGTTACTGCTCTTAGGAGCATAGAGGTTTCTCCACTAAGCATCTCCATTCTATTAATTGTGTTTGCGTTCTATCCGTTTAAACTCTATATTTTTTTTCCGGCTAAATAGACAATTGTCTGCTGTAGCCTGTTCCAGGATGATAGGGCTGCAATCTGTTGCTGCCTAGGAACCATGCCTCCATATGACTCCATAGCGGTGCAGATCCTTGCTAAGTGGTGAGGAGTCTTGCTGTGCATTTTCCATTTATTTTAATGTGATGTTGATATTTCTTTCATGCCAGAAACGAACTGGAACATCAGGGGGCTTCTTTTTTTCTTTTTTGGTGGATTTGTGTGGAGGGTTGACACCTCGAACACTGCAATGAAATTTTTTTTTGTCTTTGCTGGTATTCTAAGAACCAGGGTCCCTCGGTTTAAAATTTGGCGCTCTTATTATATTTATATTCAATTTCGCGAGTTTTGTTGGGTAAAAAAACGTTGTTTTTATTCATACAACCAACTACTGTAATGCTGTAATTGTATCGGGGATATTTATGGAAATGATAAGTGATGTCATGACCAATGCCTTGGGCATGCTCAGTAACTGGGCTACAGTTTGTGGAGGGGAGTAATTCCAAATAAGATGAATTTGATTTTATTTACCACAAAGACTGAAGTTGAAAGCTTCAATCTCCCATGGTTAAGGGACCAGGAGCTACCTTTATTTGCTAACTCTAAATATATGGGACTTATCCTAGAACTATAACGATTACTTATAACACCTGTTGCAGGATGTTTGACTCAAAATGGGCCTTCCAAGTTGCTGAAAAGGAAGTAAACGACTAAAATACGTTCTATAGTGATATTTGGATCGTTAGTTTGATGAACCGCTACAAACAAAAAATATTTAGTTGACCAACTGTACAGCATGCTAAGATCCGCTTGTATTGTGGTATTTGGGTTTATTTACGTACTAGGTTTTCGGAATCTCTGAAGGACTAGAAATTCACCAGTCTTCAACTGGATGATAGAGATCTAGGACGATGATCATGATAAGATCTTAGATCGGCTTTGAGGGTTTCTTTCTACTACCTAATACCACATTTAAACCTTGACAGGTTGTACAGGGTATTGTTTACTTCAGGCTGGAATGGAAAAGAGCCAATATAGAACATTACTGCAACACCTGGGTTTATATTTACAATAGCGGTTTAAAGATGAGCAATGGTTTTGACTATGACATATTTTTAGAAACTTGATTTACGGCTCTAATATCGAAATAAATACAAGCCGTATTAAAATAAATTAAGTAAACTATAAATGTGATTAATATGAAATGTGAGTGCTCTACAGAATTTAAATGTTGCTAGATAAGGGGCAGAAAGATAAATTACTTACTTTGAAACAATAATGAAATTAATAAAAATCTTTAGTCGAATGCTGCTTTTAGTTTTTTCGGTTGCAAGTATGTGTTTTTCGATTTATAATTTTACGGGTACGAAAACAAGTGTTGTTAACTACCTATAACCTAATGGAAATTTTGGACAATTTAAGCACCTTATTTTTAATACTTTTAATCAAAAATTAAATTTTTAGAAATTTAGTTTTACTTTTCAATTTTTCCTGATAAAAATGCTTAATTTGAAAAACTGGTTGAAGAAATCGTGAACAAACATGACTGGATGCAAATTTAGCCATATTATTTTCGCACTGCTTTCCCAAAAAGGAAGCATGTCTAGTTTTACTTGATAGGAATATTGGGGGACAGTCGGCATTTTAAACTGTTAGTATGACAAGGTAAGGATTTTATATCTAAGTTGGGTCGTCAAGCTGATTTCACTCTAGTTTGAGTACCTCCAGCACATAGCACTTTTTCTGGAATGAACAGGCCGACTGGCCAGGGTTGGATCCACCCTAGATTCCTACAATGTATGCTGTATCGGTCGCTATGGGAATTGAAGTAACATTTTCGGGTCATACCTTCAGAGAGCTAAATAATTGTAAGGTCACAAGAAAAATAGAACTGATATCCCAAGGATTTTGGCTGTTCTAACAGATAATTGGGTGATCGCTACACATGCAAGTAAACTGGGGCTTCTATAATAGGCACTAACGCACCATCTACTCCGCAAGAGCCAGCAAGCCATTCATTAAAACGCAAATTTTTAAAAGCAAACATAACCGAGGATCTACCTGAGTTATTAGAAACCTAGGTGATCTTACTAGATATCTCAATAAAACAAAATGGGTTCAAGTACTCACTAGGATCCATAGTTGGTTAGTTGGAAATTTGCATACCGTACTTATCAGGCATGCTAGGCAGATACTGCTTGAATGATTTACGTTCTCAACCGTATTTTTCAGAATAATCCGTGAATAAATCGTGAATTTTCAGAATAATCAAATAACAGTCCAAAGAAAAAACGCAGAAATATTGATAGCTTCAGCAACAATTTTAGGTCGACGGCCGCTTGTATTACGTTATAAGGATTAATTATAAAACAAATTTATATAGAAAAGAGTACGAGGATCCCTGGATCTATATGAAATAAAATATAGTTTTGTCTATTATACACTTGTGGGTGAGTTGATGTATTACTTTTGTTTTTTATTAGTAATAAATATAAAATTTTTATTGGTGTTGTTGTAATTTTTTAAAATTATTAATTTTTAAAAAATAGGATAGAATATGTATATATGTATATATAAAGAGGTTTCTGTTAAAATAAGCTTTGATGAGTAATAGAAAATAAAAAGTGTCTGCAAGACACTTGTGGGTGTTTAAGGGTTAAAGGGCTTTTGTGATTTTTTTTCCGACCTAGCAGTTTATATTCCATACAGTTAAGGGTCAGTACAAGATCATACGTATATTAGCTGATGGTAATGGCGAATTCATTAGTTTGCTTCATTAATCGAAATATAAAACTCCACATAAAAAAATGAAATTTTATACTGAATTTGATATTTTTCTAATTTTGTTTTTGAAGTGTTAAGTTTTTGAGCATAATTTTTTTTTGTATTTTCTCTAACTTTTAACTTAATCTTGATAAACTTTTTATTGCAAATTCCTGTTCTTTCTCAACCACTAAATGCATTTTTAATTCCACACCAACTTTAAAATATGATAGTGGTACCGATGATCATGCTGGTATAATTTTTCTTCTTTGCCATCTAACAGTGGCTGCTTTTGAGTTAACAGACTTTATAAGACTTCAAATACAATACAAATACAAATTTTCCTTCTACTAGATTTTTTCTTCTTATTTTTTCTTTATTCAGAGTCGATTGTTACCATCTTTTTTGTGTTTATGTTGTTGTTGTATTCAATGTCATTAACGTTGCATGATGTTAAATATTACATGCAACTTTTGGATTTCTTGTAATTTTTATTACTTTTTATTTTTATTACTTATTATTTTGAAATCATACCAACTCAACTTCTTCCGCATTTGGAAGTGACTATTGCCGCACCTCTGATATGTGGCATAAAGGAGGAAATAAAGAAGCATTATTATAGTGTTCGAGTACAATACTTGGAAATGTCGTTGGTTGGATGGTGTTGGATAAGATGACAATAAAATGATTTATAGGATTTTCTACATGATTTAATAAGTATGGAAAGGATACTAAATACAATGGTTTTTTTAAGCAATATTTATTAAATGTAGTCTGTTATTATGTAATTAAAAAGATTTATTTTTTGAATGCAGCAATTGCACAAATTGATGGATTTCACAAATTGTTATTATTTTATTTATTTTATCTTCGAGGTCTAAAAGAAAAAACAAATATACTTATTAAGTCTCGCCAGTGGTAGGCAAAAACTGTATGATACATGGTTGCTGTTATCATTCATAATGTTATGGACCAGCGGATTTGGATGTGTTCAAAGCTTCTCTAATAAGTCCCTGCATTTTTCGCTAATTCTTTTTTAACTGATGGCGATTTAGATGTTTGTGGATGTGAGAATTGTTAACATATAAGGGAGCCGCTTTAATCATTTTCAGAACCTTATTTTGGCTCATTTGAATTTTTCCTAATTTTTCCCCATACCTGACTACCATAATACCACATTGATTTAAGGAGCGAATTATGAAGTTAAAGCTTTCAATCTAAGCTTAGGGTTGAGTTTCTGCATATGAGCCAATTTATTGACAGGAAAAACTGTTTGCACCAATTAATGGTTTTAATTAGTGAAATATATATTTAATTAAGAATAAATTAATTAATCTAATTTAAACCTCTCCATAATGAATAATCTGATTGAGAACTAGTATCTACTAAAGGTGAGCGCAAGATGTTAAAAAGTGTACAGTATTGCATGTTTTTGAAACGCAAATATTGATTGTATGTGTAGTCGAATATTACTAAACATTAAATACAGAGAACAAGAGAGCAAACAGTGCAAAAATCAGTGCACCTGATTTTACCGGATAGTTTTATCAAGTGTAATAAATATGCTGAGCATTTCATATTGTTCACTAGTTCATTTTACTTAAATTTTCTTGAGAGTAAAATCTCTGATTTTTGAGAGAAAAAATTAAATTAGATTTTTTTATTCATCAATAAAAGTTAAAAAAATTCAATCTACTACAGTTTTCAACCACTACTATTTTCAACCACTCAACGCGCAAATTAATATAAAATAACTAAAATACAAAGTACAATCCCTTGCTTTTAACATCATACATTTACATACATGTTGTCTGCTATAACAGTATTTCATATCAAGAGACACTATTGAAACAAAATATTCACTACTGAAATTTAATTTCAAACAACAACAAATATTGCATTGGTTGAAAGAAGAGCAAATGCTATTGTATGTTTTTATTTAAGAGCACAACAATATTTGTATACACATGAAATCATGTGCAAGAAAAAAGAGACCAATTCATTATTAAACATTAGTCTAACAAGACGTTTTATGCTCACGTTTAGTATCTACCCCTTCCAAGTATTTTTCCTGGGTTGCAATTCTTTGGGATTCTAGTAGTTTTTTGTTGATTACTCTTAGTCTGTTTCAATTCTTGCCAACCTCCACATGAAGTACACAAAGGAGGCTTACGTATAAGAAGTCTTTCAAGGTTTCTTGTTTTACGCCATAATAAATAATCCAATAGCGTACTAGTATCAAGGCCTTCCAAGTATTTTTCTTGGGATACAATTCTTTGGGATTTCAGTAACTATTTCATAATTTCTCTTAGTCTGATTTTAAGTTCAGGATATCTCTGGTTTGTTAATAAAATATTTTCTGGATCAGCAGAAAAATTCATTGTTTTATTTACAAACTCTCGAAGAATTATTTTTGTATATTTGTAAAAAAATCTGTGAGAACTTCTTTTTAAAATAAACTCACGACTTTATTATGTACCCTTGACTTAAATACGGTTTTAGCTATAAACTACATCTTTAGCAATTAATCACTCTTTAAATGGCATAACGTTGCACAAACAACAACAAATTGATTTATTTGCCAAAGCTGCAAACGTCAATTCCTCGCATTCTCCTCATGTGATTAGAAATGTTTTTCTTTTCAACAGACCAACAATTGCTAAACCCAGCAAAAATAGATCAAGACAAATGAAAAGTGATTTATTGAGATTAGTAAACTAAAACTAAATACTTATGACCATAAAAATATCTGAACACATAGAAATTACATTTTTGCAAGAGATTTGCGCCAAAAACCTGAATAACACAACTGTGCAAGTATACAGCTCTGCTGTGCTTTTAACTAAAAATAGTAAACATAGCTGCATTCATGTGCATTTTAAATAATTTTATTGCAGTAAAAACAAACGATTTTCGAAAGACCAC
This sequence comes from Phasia obesa, assembly GCA_949628195.1. NCBI lineage: Eukaryota > Metazoa > Arthropoda > Insecta > Diptera > Tachinidae > Phasia > Phasia obesa. The sequence continues at coordinate 116,717,831 of OX451219.1, read as the reverse complement.
ACCATGTTACCATTCACTTTTTTTTTAGCAATCGACATTAAATATTTGCTTTGCATTTTATTTTTTTTTTAATAATATTAAATACATTGGAAACAAATTAAACTAAAAATGTGAATGAGTCATGTTTTGTTTGTTTTCAAGTTGGAAAAATATTGTAAATAGAAAAGAATATTTTAATTTTTGACTGCTTTTATAACAAAATTTTTAGAGCAGAAATGCCAGGTATATTTGGTAAAATCGCTCATGTCATCATTCATGCTATGTCCGCTATAACAACAAATATCAAAAATTATAGGGCTTTTAATAAGGCGAATTCATACCAGAAGAAGGCGTTAGCCCAGCTGACTGTAGTCCAAGTATTAAAAATACATGAATTATTTAAATATATTTTGTTTTCTTAACAACCTTTAAAGGAATAAACCTCATAAGGTTAAAAGCAAAGGCCCCCACTCAAAAAAAGTGGTTAAAATGAAAATGCATTGGTTCACTAAATATTTAGCAAAGTGACACAAACCTACCTTGTTGAAAGCTGGTATGCTACTGATTTCAAATTTTTACATGTTTTGTTCTCTTTGTGAGATTCTGGTTGAGGTTGTGTATGTGCTCACAGACCCACAGGGGTTTGCGTGGGGGCTCTTGGTTAAAAGTGATATATTACGTGTTACTATACGGAAACAAAAATATACCTACATAAATACTGTAAAATAAGGTGTAGAATTGAAGAAAAGTAGGTTATTATAAATAATTAAATTCCTTATATTAAAGAAATTTCTTCAAGATACGATAAAAATGTAGTTAAATTAACTAAAATTATTAGTTTTTTTTTATTCTTTATTTTTAAAAGATTTTTATCGTCATTAGATAAAACTCTGCAACATAATCTGATAATAATACTGCATAAATTAATGCCTTTTTAGCTTTTTCGTCTTTAACCTTTTGCAACTGATGTCGTAGTCTGACAGACACCGCAAAACAAAAATTCTTAAGTACCTTTGTACAATACGAGGCTACCATCTCAATACGCTCGTTACCTTTTCTTTTAATTCAAATTTTAATCTTATATTAGCTTGAGAACTATTTATAGATTAATAAGTACAGAAGACATCCGTCAGAAAATTAAACGTTAGAAATGAATTTAAAAGTGAGGTCTGCTAGATACCACATCAGTTACATTGCTAAAGTTAATGCACGTCAGTTGCAGAGGGTTAAGAAGAATAAACGAATAAAGCTTTCACTTTGTGTTGCGGGAAATTGATTTGAGTGCCTCGATAGATCGCGCCAGTCTATCAGTCTGGAGGTTGCGGCTTCGATTTCCGCCAAAGACTCTGGGTGTTTTCTGTAGAAAAGCAAAAAGCTTCATAGAGGTAGTGTTGTCTTTAATTTAAATAATTAATCATTAAAAATAAAAATTTAAAAAAATATATTGTATGTATGTATGTATATAAAATAAAAAATATAAATTGAATAAAATTTATATTTTATTAGTGTATTTTACCCGGCGTTGCCTGGGTCCACCTTTAAAGCCCTTCTAAATGCTTGCGAAATGATTAACCATTTTCGGTTTTATTCACCCTGTAGGTTTACTCTCAACAGAGGAAAAACAATTATAGTTTCGCGACAAAGCATTTGCCGATACATGGTTTGGCAACTTTACAAGTGACCACAAAAGCATAATATGGAAAACTGAAGGCAATTTTGTTTATGTTTGTATGGGAATATATAGGAAAATGTAAATGCCATATCTCCGGAACCACTTCACACAAACCATCTACAGACCTTTCCTAACATACTCTGAAATTTTGTCTAAAATCGGTAGACTCGTTTCCGCAACTAGTGGTGACATCAAACTGTACACTTCTTTTTATATATACAATTTTTCTGAAGTTAAAGTTAACGAAATATATTCAACTTTACAGCGCTTTTTTTAATTTTTATAATATAAAATTATAAAATTATATATATGTGACCTGGTCTATGAAAAGGAGACTTATGACTCAAAAACAAAATTTCGAAAAATTAGCTGTTAAAGATAAACAATGCATTTCGTCAGTTTCTTAGTAGTTTTTCTTTTGCATTATGAGCAGTCATGCCCAAAAGGCAACCAAAAAATGCAAAAGAGCATAAATGAGATAAGTTCGTGTGTGTATATAAAGAGCGATGTTTTCTTGAATGCAAAGCACAAACCAGTTTCTGACCCAGCGTTGTCAGGTTTTTGGGGATTTTATCCAAAAAAAAAAATCCCCAAATCGACTTTGACTTACCATAACTTCTATTCTAATAATTGAATATTTTCAATTTTGGACTATTTCAATTGTTTAACATCTGCTTTACAAAAATATTCCAGAAACCTGACGTGTGTCACTTGTGAATAATGTCTATCGAAGAAGAATTTAACGAGGTTTTTCAAAAATATTTCTGTGAAAACGAAGAGAATGATAATGATTCTTTCGATGATATTGGTATCAATTACGAGGACGAACTACAAGCATTATTTCAAGCTGAAGATCAAATGGAAGTGGATGAAAATATTTTTACAGTTGACTTATCTATTACAGATAACGAAGGAAAGGAATTGGTAAAAAAATTTATTTCGCATTTTTAGTACACTTCTAAGTAAGTTAGGACATTCTAGTTTTCACCATCGAAACCAAAAAAAAAAGTGGAAACATTTTTTTTTAATCATAAGCCACATTTTTATAGGCCAAGTCACATATATTGAATTTTCTTCAGTTTGACATGCATTTAATAAAATAAAAAACATATTAATATAAACGAAAATTTTGTCAAAACAACGGATAAGTTAATCACATTAACTTCTTTTAAGGATGTGGATTTAACTAATTTTATGGGTTATTTTTCTTAGAATGTTTTACTACTGTTTTAACAAAATTTTTGTTAATTTAATAAAATTTTATTTAAATTTTTACAAGTTTTTTCAAGTTGTATTGAAATATGTTTTTAACAAAAGAAATTATTTTAATTTGAATAAAATAAGTTTACATATATGAATGTATCATATACAGATTTGAATAAAAACGAAGATGACTTAAGCATTTTTGTCGTTAAGGTTTTACTATTTTTTTTGTTTTTCGTTAATATTACCTACGAATTTTGGTTCAGTGTAATTGATGTATTATTAAGGGTTCTTTAGACCAAAAATGTTTCCTCTTACTTTTAAATAAATAAATTTTAAAATTAAGTAAATTTTTTTTATACTTACTTGTCGTTGGTATCTGGGCACCCTTGACTGTTAACAGGAATATTAACTGTAATACAAAAAAGAAGTCTATATGAATATTTACGTTAATTTGAACGTTAACGATAGAGTAGAAAAAATATTTTAAACACCTTAATTAAAAAATAATATCTCCCATTTAGGAAAAATGTTTTAAAGATAATCATCCTCTATTTGTTGGCTGCACCGATTTGCATCTATTTTTTCATTTTTGTTATGATTCATACATAATTTTTGGGGAAATGAAATTAATTTGTTTTTTTGCAATACGAAAAAATTTGCAGCAAAATTCAAAGGTAGATTTTATATTACCAATTTAAGAAAATACTTATAGTCAACACACGCACCGGTTTTGTTGAATTAAAAGTTAAGAAAAATCAGCCTTATTGTGTAAGGCGTTGTCGTTTTACCTCAACTAGCATAGTCGATGGCGTTTTTTAATTTTTTTCCGTATCGTGTAAAAAACACATAAGAATTTTTTTGTAATAAAACAAATTCGAATTTAATAAAAATTTTTATATATTATTTTTTTTTTTAAATTCAAGTTTATTCTTCAATTTCTTATTTCCTTAAATGATATGAAGAAATTCAAAATTTTTCTTATCTTAATTTTACAAATTTTCAATGCTTCTTCTTTTATTTTGAATCTTTTTCTATTTTACCTTGCGACTTCTTTAATTGAGAGCTTCACCTTGCTAATAACTCATATAGACTGGAGCGTAAATATCGACTTACACAATACGCATTTTTCAAAACTCCTGGTTTTTAATACGACAATGCCTTACACAATAAGGCTGAATATCATTTAAGTCCCAGCTAGAAAATATTATTTTTGGATCCCTAAAACTCAAATTATAATGATAAAAGGTTGAGGGGGGTCAACCTTTGCCCATCTTTAGTCAGAAACCTTACCCAAATTTTAGGTCATCTAAAAATATATTTCACTAAATTAAAGTTCATGCAAAGAACTCACATAATGTAAGAGCCTAGACAAAACACTTACTACCAAAAGTGACTTACACTGGTCAGTTTATACCATGCATGGGTTCGTTAGTAGGCTAGTTGGTAGTGTGCTAGTCTATCAGTCCGATTTTTTGGGTTCAATTCCCACCAAGTTGCCAAGAAAAGCAATAAGTAAAAGAAAGCAGATCAAGAAAATTTTATCATTTGGCCAAGATGAAAATCGAGGTAAGACGATACTTCCAGGCTGAATAAAGTGCATATTTTGTGTGAATGTCCTGCAAACTGCCTAACTTTAGTCTTCGGACCACGGGTAGACACATATTAAATGTGGCTGCTGTAGGGAACATAGATTTAGGCAAATGTGAAATTACGAGAGACTCTGTAATGACCACAGTCTAGAGTAAAATGATAGCGTCAGCTCGTGACAAAAACCATCAAGTACCAGAAATCATTGAATAATGAAGAGGATGGAAAAGTTAGTGCTTTGCTTTAGAATTCCCCTACAAAATAATGATTATGCCATCCCTAAATGTTTTTAAATTTGGAATAATTTTTTTTTAAAAGATTTAAAAAAATCAAAAAGAAAAATTTAGAAATTTTTTTGAAGAAATAAAAATAATAATTTGATTAAATTAAATTTAGTAGCGGGCTAATAATTCAAATTATTTAAATAAAAAATTCAAATCTAATTTCTCTAACGAAAAACTTCACGCTAAAAAAGTGCATATAAATTTTTATAATTTTATATAAATTTTAATTTTCTTTTTTTAATTATTTTTTATTTTTTTTTATATCAAAGTGTTTATTAAGTTAGTAAAATATTTAAGTGCCTAGTGTTTTTGACCTTTTGACCTTTTATCATTGTTTATACTTACAAATATGTGTAGTGAAGTGTGGAAAGTAAATGTGGAGGAGCCCATGTTGCCTGCAAAAATAAAATAGTTTTATGGATTAAAAATACATTAAAATATTATGTTTAAAATTTATTTATAAAAACATAGTATTGTAAATTATAAAGCTGTTCTGAAGATTACAAAGCCAAGAGCATTCCGTTATCTATACATATAATAAAATAGTAACTCATTTCCATCTTCTTGTCTGCTTTTCATTTGTGTTCGCATCACGTAAAAACTATTGGATAGATTTTAACAAAATTTTATGAGGAGGTACCTTAGCATACTCTATATTTTCATAATCAAATTTTCGTTAATTTTAATTTAATTTAATTAATTTTTTTTAATTTTAATTTAATTTAACAATAGCCTCTATGGCTATTTCGCTAAGTGCTTAATTTAGCTCATCAGGAAGCCTTTATCTAAATTTTGGTAAGCTAGAAATACCTTTTATGTTAAAATTTTGCTGATTAAATGAGAATTAAGCCAAATAGTAAAGTAACAAAGTTCCGACAAAGTAAATTTATATTTTCTTACTTTATTTTCTAAACAAACTACATCATACATTATTTATTTTAAGTCACGCATGATTCCTTTGTAAATTTATTAAATAAATATTTTATGATTATAAAATATTTATTTCCAAAAATATAATAATCGAAATTGATTACTATGGGGAAAGCCTATCCAGATAGCTATTTCGCTAGTGCTCAACTAGCTCATCAGTGGATTTTTCCCAATTTTTGTGAATAAAAACTCAGATTCTTATGCTTAAAACTTAATAGACTAAATGAGAAGTTCAAACAGTCTATAAAGAAAGCCAAATCTAAATTTCTAAACAAAATAAAAAACCATAGTAACCATTTCGATTTCAACATAGTAATCAATTTTGATTATTATATTTTTGGAAATAAATATTTTATAATCATAAAATATTTATTTAATAAATTTACAAAGGAATCATGCGTGACTTAAAATAAATAATGTATTTAACACGATTCCAAATATAATTTTTTGTATACAAACTACATCATCCCTAGAAACCTTATTTGGTTTAAATTTAACAGCGAGTGGATACAGAGTTACTACTATTGCAGCATGAGTTTTTACCCATATATTTGTACGTGACTTTCTTGTTCATTAGTAACAGAGCCCATTTAAAACTGCTTCCGGCTTCTGGTTCATTTGTGACGCCCAGTTTCAATGAAACATCATAGAAACTCATCAAGAGTCTTTCCGAATTAAAAATCCGGTTAGGTCTGGTAACCGAAACTTCTATCACAAAAATATTTAGGACTGATTGTCCACCGATTTAAAACCCATATTCTTACACTTTTAATTTAAAAATATAACTTTGAAAAAAAAACAAATTTATATGCATTTTACCGTTTTACCATATAAAAAAAATCTCTACTGTCTCTATTGTTTCAAAGTTTCAACAAACTCGTTTTAAGAATTTCAACGCTGTCATCAAGTAACATAAAACTTAATCTTTTATTTAAAAAAATTACACAAATCACCTAAAAATAACTTTACTTTTATTTCAAATATTTTTTTTTTCTTAAATCTAACTAATTTGTATATTTGTTACTAACCACAAACAAAAACATAGTTTTATTTATATGGTAGCTAATAAGTAGTATGAACATTATTTTTTTTTCTTCTTATAATAATAATGTTTTTCTATCAGAACATCAAATCTATTTGATACTTACAAAAATCAAAAAAAAAATAATCTTAATATGGCTTAATAAAACAGACAATCACAACAACAATAGAAAAAGAAAGAAATTTCTCCACAGTTTTTAGGTTGTTAGAAATCAAAAACATGTTTCTTGTATTTGTTTCAACTTGAGAGGTTGTAGTTTGAAGCTAAAGTTGTGGATAAAACACGTTTTTGACCCGAACGTATAAACTGAAATTAAGATCTCATGAATTTCTGTGTGCCTTTAGTTCTACAAAGCAAAACATGGTAAACTAAAAAATAGGCAAACTATAAAGGAGCTTTGGGAAAATGTCTCTTTAGTAATGAAATACTTTTTTTTTTAAAATAACAGAATTGTTAGTTCTTACCCTAATTTTGTTAATAGGCTAAATATGATGCTCATTAATAAAGTCTTTTTTTTCAAAGTAGTTCTTACCTAAAGAGATTTTAATTTTGGCTTTTTTTAAGATTAAAAGCTGAAAACTTGACAAATTTACAACTGCAAATTATTAACGAATTTGTTATTACTAAGGTATAATTAAAGAAACTACACACAACAAAATATAGGTGGTAAATATTAAAAGTAAAATATTCAACAAGAGGGAAGCTTAAGGTAGTGGTAGACTTCGTTCTCACCAACTGACGATTGATAATGAATACAAGTTTTCTCGTATTCCTTTATCTGGGGTTGGTTGGTTAAATAGATGATGCTTACAACTAAAATACTACCCTAAGTAGATTAGATACAAGTAGTGCTGATGACGGACGTGGCTGTCTAAAAAATGTGCATTCCACTCGCGCTGGTGTCTAAAAATTAAATTTTCCCAATTTTTCTTTAATATTATCACCTAATTTGTAATTTAATTAATTCTTTCTTAGAGAGAATAAAAACGAACTTAAGCTTGATTATAAATTTCATTGTATGTAATACATAAAACAGTTCGACTAATAATAATTAAAATTTTCAAAAAAAAAAGAAACTACACAATGTTGACTTTTCAATTGAAACAAATATTTTTGAATTGGCATTTTATAAAAAATTCCAAAAATTTATTTCATTATTCAATGAAACAAAAAATTAGAAAATTAAAAAAATCAAAGATTTCTCCCAAATAGTTCTCATACAAAAGACTTAAGACACAAGCTACATTTTGGTTTGAAGAAAAAAATTCTCTCGTTAAATTTCATGAGCAAAAATTAAACAAAAGACTTAAGACACATACACTCTCAATAATCTGATTAAAACCACTTAAATTTATGATATTAATAGCTGTGCCCGCCACGTCGTGGGCGTCCTGACAATATTTTGCTCGATTTTGGTTTGAAAGTATTTCACAGCAAAGAAAGACTCTTACTTTTTAGTGCTTCAGTTATGGTTTATGTATTAACACTACATAAAGATACCCATCCCTGTATAAAATTCTTAAATTTATAAAAAATTCTAAAATTCAAAAAATTGTCGTAAACCTCTGTAAGAGGTGTTTAAAATATTTTAATAACCATGTAATTCCACAAAGTAAAAATACAAATTACATAAACATTTTATTCAACTGGCGCCATCTGTTGCGCAGTAGTTTTTGTAATATCCCACTTTCAAAAATTAAATGGTGAGTTGAGAAAATAATCGTGTTGAATATAAACGTGTTGAAATATCCCAGTTTTAAACCGAAAATTTCAGTATCTTTAAACCGGAAATTGTGTTTCGCTGATTTTTCTCCACTTTCTCTTGGAAATACGATATTTTTGCGGAAAAAAAGTATCCTATATTGGTACCAGGATACTAAGGTACCTCCTCACAAAATTTTGTTAAAATCCATCTAGTAGTTTTAACGTGATGCGAACACAAACAAAAAGCAGACAGACAGACATACAAACAGAAATAGGCGGAAATGAGTTATTATTTTATTTTATGTATAGATTAGGCCGTATCTTTTTAAATTTTTCTCAATTTTACTAATTAATTTTTGTATGAAAATTTATTTTATAATTAAAATTTGAATGAGTTTGATTCATACAAAGCAACATATTGAAAGTTATGGTGATGTTTTAGTGTATGAGCTATTTTGAATTCCAAAACATTTTCATTGATTATCGTCAGTAGATAATTTTTAAAACAAAAATTTTGTTTTTCTGAAATTGACAATTTACATACATATTTATTTTTTCGGGTGGTCTTATAATTATGCAGTACTTGATTGTTAAATCACTAGGTGTTGTCTACCTTACCCAAAACATTATTTTATCTTAATATAAATTTCTTTTAAAATTCTTACTATGTTTCATAAAACTAAAATAAAAAATTACTTAAAATTAAAATTACCCACAAAAAATATTTAACTACTCATTCAATCTAACTAAAGTAGAAACGGAAACTAGCAACAAAGAGTGTAGTGAAAAAACAATAACTTCCAATCAAAACCCTAAAGAAATGGGAAAGAAAATAAAATAAAAACTGTAAATTATATTTCTATCTACTTGTATGTATCGTTGTCGTTGTACGTGTTATAAATTTTATTTATTATTTTCAATTTATTAATATTTTTTTTTTTTTTTATTTATAGATTATGTGTTTAATGTTGATTTTCAACGGCCTTATTACCCCTTTCAAACTTGTTGAATAATAAATAAAACAAAAATAAACAGCGCACTAATAAACAAAAACAACAATATCATGGTTACAGTAACTAGAGCTGAAGAAAAACAATAACGTTGTGATGATTATTAGATTATAAAGCAAAGAAAAATAAAGTAAGCATGGTGGTACACATTTATTAAATAGAAGGGGGGCTAGATTTAAGGAATGTATTTGCCCCAAAAACATTAGAGCAAAAATGGGCAAAAGGCGTGGTTAAAATGTAGACTAAGAAGGAAGGACACTGCTTCTCTCATCCGTACATCAGAGGGATAACACGCAAATTACAGTAACCGTGAAACATACATTTTTTTTTGTCCAGCACTGGTTGGACTAAACAAGTATATTTATTTTTTTAGACTTAAGATATGAGTAGTTATTGATAGTTCAATTATGTTGAAGATACAATAAACAAAAATTGTAAAATAAAAATATGTAGCGAAAAAAAATACAAAGTCGATGTTAAACGTTTGCAAGAATCACCATTGCGCTAGAAACTGGGCGAAGTCCCAAAACTCGAATACTTAAGAGGTATTGAAAGCTATGAAAATAATTACAAAACGTAAAATGCAAAGCGCTATAATTCCAACCCAAAATAGAAAAATCATGAGAATCGCGTCAACAACAAACAGGGACAACTGAAAGCATTGCAATTGTAAAAACTTATAATAGTAAAACCCCTTCCGACCTCAGCCTCTGTTTCCTAAGAAATAAAATACCCAAATGTAAAATACGAAACAAATACATGAACTCAAAAAAAATTAATTTTTATCTATTTTAACATATTGTTGTTGTTGAAAACTAAAGGAAAAAATGCCGTATTTTTAACTCTTGAATTCATATTATTAAATGACACAATATTGTGGCTGCAGTTAAATGCTGATGATCATCATCATAATGATTTTATAGGCAACAACAATGATAAATTTAACAGATTTTGAATAAAAGAAATGGGATAAAGAGAAAAACGTTACATCAATTGATTTGAAAAAATTTATAACGGTAGTTGATGAACCGTTATGACCAAACTGTCAATAAAAACGATGGACTTTAATTAAACAAAAATTTCTACAGAAGGGTTCTTTTAAAATCCGGACAAACAAAAACTTAAAAAAAATACTTTCTGAATCACCATTATACCATTATAATACACATGTATAACAAAACTGCAACAGTACTATACATGAAATATTTTTGAAAATTTTGTTGTTGGTCCAGAAAATAATAATCGATATGGAATACAAAACTTTTGCAAACTTCTGTCTGTAATTCGCATCACGTAAAAACTACTGTATGAATTAAAAAATAAAAATGTGTGAGGAGGTACCTTAGTATCCCGCTTCATATATAGGATACTTTATTCTCATAAAAATATCTCATTTCTAAGAGCAAATAGAAAAAAAAGTTCTACGTATTTTACTAAAGGTACTGAAAACTTGGCCACAACTTTTATTTTTTTAATCGGAAATTTATAGACATTATTCACAGAACTGTACAATAAAAAAGTTTTATAAAAAAAATTGTTACAACATCCCAGATAATAACCCAGAGACGGATACCTCTATACAAAGTAAATACATATATCTGTACCTCGGAGGGATACAACACTATGTCCATTTTTTGCCATATTGACTTTATTACAGAGTTAAAATCAGCTTTTCTCATATTTCATAGAGGAATAGAGCACTATGTCAAAAACAAGTTAGAACCCGATATAGCATGTTTTAAAACAACACCAAGTCCACTTTCATTTAGAGGGATAGAACACCATGTGTTTAAAACTCCTCTCCTGTAAAGTTATGAAAATGGACATAGTGTTGTATCCCTCCGAGGTACAGATATAAGCCATATACATATATAGCGCTAGCCTTTCTTTCAAAACAAAAAGTAAATTCAAACAAAATATTGTCAGGACACTGACGACGCACAGTGGTCAATTTCGCGAGATAGCGGTCAAAACTCTATAACTTTAGACCGGATTGGTATTTTTTTAAGCAATTTGTTTTGTTCAATAGGAGGGACTTTAAGCTTCAATTTGCGTGGTCAAACGTAAAAATCGACTAATAGGAACATAAGTAATGTGGAGTTAAAAATGCATTTTAATTTTTTGTTGAGTTTCCATGTAAAAGTTGAATATTTTGACATTTTAAATAGGTATTTTTTTTTATAATTTCTTATTTTCTGCAATTGTATTTTACAACCAATACTTATTTATTATTCCTAAACTTAATTTTGGTCAGAAAATGCCAACATTTGGCCCCTGACATTTATTTAGTCTCAATATTCACAGGGACCAAAGGTTGATTTTTTTGGAAGAAAGCTAATTCTTGTGTGGATTAAACTGAAAAATAACACTGAAATTCCCAACAATATCAATACCATTTGGATATATTATATACAGAACACAACATCGATAAAATTTTAAGTAAACTTTTACTATTGATTTAAAGTGCACATATATTTTATTTAAATGTATTAATAAAAATTTATACTAAAATTAGAAACAAATTATAATCTTTAAACAATTTTAGTAAAAATTTCTTCCAAATAGCTTTGATTTTCATTTTGCAGTAGTTGTTTAGCTTCTTCATCTAACTCTAATGAGGTTGATTTCCATTTTTGTCGAATACTGGACATATATGGGTCTGATGTGCACAACAAAATATTAATAAGATCTTCATTAGTGCAATATCTGGAAATTTTTCTTGTATTGTGCTCGCGAAAGAATCTGTAGTCTTTGTTCCCTTTTTCTTGCGCTTCTTCTGAGAGATCTCCAATTGGCAGCATATTGTGCTGAATTATTTGTTCCCCATGGAACAAAATTTTGTGAACTGTGGTTGGCATATGTCTCCAAGAATATTTTTGGTTATAAAGGGTTGCTGTCTCATTAGCATACTGACCTAATTTTTTTGCATCTATATTTTTGCTACATGCTATAACTTCTAATATGATTTGGAATCGTCGTATTAAATCATAATCTACTCCAGTTATAGAAGCTGCAGTTTCTGGATCGGAAAAAAATCTTCCATCATTAGAATTTATTTCTCCTTGCTTTGGCTCGTCAATTATAAGGCCTATCTCACGGTATTTTTCTTGAATATCTTTTTTTTTTTGCTTTCTGTGCTGTTTCTCACTGTTGCGCCTAACGGGCCAAATTCCAAATCGTATCCCAATTTAAGAATATGCTCCATAAAACGATTTCTAGCATGAAGAGGTGACACTCCAAATTCATATGCTTCATTAAAACTATCGTCTTGTGTTGGTGGTTGGCTCAATTGACTTGATGTTTTTTGGCATATGGTGCAGCTTGACGAAGACTTTGTTTCGGTTAAAGCTTGTGCAACTTTTCCATCGATCATTGTAAGTGACATTTTAAAGTTAAGTTCGATGCATTGGTCATTAAATTCAAATATCACTTGTTGAAGTTCTTTAATTTCATCTGTTATTTTGCCAACTTCTTCAGTTATGACATCTTTAGTTTCTTTTTTGTAAGCAAACTTTATTGGTCTACAAAATTTTGTTGACGAGGGAATTTCATTCTTCCATACATCTATCTCTGCAGCTCTACTAGTTGACGACTCTGAACCAATATAAGTTTTTGTTAAACGTAATGGAACGAAAGAAATCATGAATAAATTGGCATCTGATGAATTTTCCGCATTACATTGTTTGTATTGTTTCTGGCCAGAGGACCCATCACATCCCCATTTTAAATGGGCCAGAAATTTAAATCATGCTGCAATTTTTAAACTTCTTTAAATAGTCAGCATCAAATGTCTTTAATAATCGTTCTGCAGTGTGTTCAAGAAGATCCTGCAATTTTATTTCTGCTGAACTTGAAGTTACACTAATAGCAGCAGGTAAGCAATCTTTTTTGGCAGAAACTATATCTCGATATGATGGAAAAATTCCACAATTTTTTTCATTGGTTCGCTTCCGCAATTCTGTATATTGATTTTTAGTCATTTTCAAATCCAAAAATAGTGCAAATGCTTCTTCTGGTGTAAATTTATTTTCTTTAGTTGGTGTCGGCATAGTTTCTAATATCCTTTTTGTGCGTCTGGGGCTTGCTTCCACTATTTTTTCAATGATAGCAATTTTACTCTTTTTAGTTTTCGATGGTTGAATTTGATGCTGAAATGAATTCTTTATGATGCTACAAGAAACTTCTTCATTGATAAGTTTAAGCTTGCGTCTTCGTGATCTTTCACTACAATTATCAATTGGCTTTGCTGTTCGACCACCTTTTCCAGTTTCCGTGGTAGTTACTAATGGCTTTTTAAAAATAAGTTTATTTCTTAGCCATTCTTGGTTGCGTATGTAAAACAATTTCTTGTTTCTGGAACATTGATTGTACCGTTTTCTTAAAGTATTTAAAAAGTTTTTTATTTTTAAGTTATGAATTTTAATTTCTTGTTTGTAGCATATTTTGAAGAATGGATTATTCATTATATGTAAAATAATGTCGTTTTCATCTTTCCGTTCAAAATATATATCAGATAGAACACTATAACTGAATTTAGCCATTGTTTAAACAATAATGAAGAAAAAAATGAATGCATTGATTTATATACTATTGCTCGAAGTTTCCACATGATCTTTTTTACCTCTTTGAAACATAATATAACAGGTACTTGGTTTTATCAGTAATTTCCATTGGTTTTAAATTTATTTGCAATTTTTCAGGTATTTAAGTTATGTAATATTAGATGGCAATAAAATCATTTTTTACCTTTTCCAAATGAATTGACAGATACCACATAATTTGAGAGTTCTATTATCATTTTTGTCAAAATTTTGATACACCCTTCTATGTGGACTAGGTCCAAATATGGGCCAACTTCTCCTAATTTCAACAGAATTATTTTTTGGTTCAATAAGAACTCTTGTACAAAATTTCATCAAAATATATGCATAATAGCCACTTTCACATACAAATAACTTCTCAAAAAATATGACGTGCATTTGTACCGAATATCTTACCTTGGGTCAGAAAAATTGCTGTAGCTCAAAAAGTGCAGTCCCGATGCATGGACATGTATATATAGGAATGTAGGGGAGAGTTAGGACTACAAAATAGTAAATTTGTGTTTTGACTCAGCTTGACTCACAGGAGTTGTGCTCTATGAAGTAGGAAATTTCCGAGAAATTTGACCTTTTTTAAAAAAAATATTTAAATTGTTCTGAGAACAGCAGAGCCTTAATTTTTTTTACCAGTAATAGGAAATAAGTTAAGTTACAACACAAAATTTATTTTGTCCAAAAATCTTGAAAAACAAAAAAGTTATGATCATTTAAACTCTAAAAATGAACTAAAAATATCATAAATTTACTAAGTTCTGAAAAAGCCCATTTTAGACCACCCTGTTCTCAGTGAAATAGTTGAAATAGAGTTCTAATTTTTTGGCTCCCGAGGTTTACTACTGTCTACTTTCATATGAGTCTAATAACTTTAAAATCGGAGAACAAAAACCAAAAGGAGTTTTGGCCGCTATCTCAAAATATTGACCACAGTGCGACGCACAGAGGGGTATTTTGCAAATCTAGCCGGACATTAGGCCAGAAATTAATTTTAAATGTAAATAAATGTAAAAAGTTAAGTACGCAGCTCGACAGACAACAAAATTTTCATCGTATAGTGAATTTTCAAGGCTTTTGCTTGAGATTTGTCGTTTTGGCACTCTGTTAAAATCAGGAAAGTTGAGTACGTTTTTATATATACGATTTTGAGAGGTTTTCAATATATTTTTTGTGGCTTAACAAATAAAGATTTTATTTAAAATTTTTATGATAAAAAATTTCTTTCAAAACTAAAAAAGGATTTTTTTGAAAAAAAAAAACGGCGAAAAGGATTTGAAAGTGAGGGCCATCGCGATTCTAATAATGTTATTAATATACTTTTATACTGTAAATAAAACGTTGCGCATTTTTGCGCCATTGTTTTACGATTTCTTGCAAATTTCATCTTGTTTTAAATGAATTAATTGTTAATATTTTTAATAAAATGTATTATTACCTTATATGTATATAAATTATTATCTATACATATAATTAAAATGCAACTTTCTGCTTTTCTGTCTGTCTGTATTCGTATCACGTAAAAACTACTAAATAAATTTAAATAAAATTTTATAGAGAGGTACCTTAGTACCTTGGTTAAGATATAGGATCTTTTTTCTGTAAAAATATCTAATTGGCAGGAACTTTGATTTTTTTAAACACTATTTACAGAACTATACAATAATTTTAAAATTTTAATTAAGTTTATATAAAGCTTATGTTTCTGTACCCTAGGGATGGGTACTTTTAAAGAAAGTAAATACATAAACCATATTTAAAGCACTATAAAAGTAAGAGTCTTACTTTTACATTGTGCAAGTTTTGGAGCTGTAAGTCTTACTTAAATGTAGAGAGGGTAGAAAGCACTAAACGAGGCGGGACACACATATTCATATACTCTTAAAATTCGTTTTGTTCCCTAATTCGTAGTAATAATTATAAAGTTTAAAATTTAAACAAATGCGTCCATCCACGCAAATTGCTGCAATAAAAATTGCACGATATAAATACAAATAAAATTGCATAATGTAATTAGGCACCTTCGGAACTAAATCGAAAAACAATATTGTAAGGACGCTGAAAAATTGGAGGGCACAGCTCGCTACGAATAAATTAATTATTTTCAGATAAATTTTTATTAATATTATTGTTTATTAATAATATCTTGTTTTTTATTAATAATAACTTCCACATGAAAGCTTCAACATTAATATTTTTTTGGAAATTTAAAAAAAAAATTTAAAAAAATCATATATTCACGTTTCGTGGGGTGGAATTGGAGGAATACCTTCCCCTGTCAATAAAACTTAAAAAACTTAAAAATTAAATATTTATTATACTAAGGCGTATGTATGTATTTCTTTTTTCTTAATAATTACATTATTTTTTCAAAAAATTTTATTTTAGAAGCTCTTGGATCCAATTTTAGGTTTTTGAAAATTCGCTGACCTTAAAAGCTGCATTTGCTAAACAAAATTGTTAGAAAATTAAAAACAAAAAACTATTGTATTTTTCGGAGGTAGTATTAGTTCTTCTAAGGGGAATTTTTTACTCCTTGGTCCGATTTTTTTTATTTTCAAGCCTTGATAGCCTATAGCCATAATATATATTTTGATATATTTTGATATATTTTGCTGCCAAGTTTGATTGATTTAGGATTACGCTATAACTTTTGAGAGCCAATATAAATTAAAAAAAAGTAATATCCTGCTACATTGCCAAAATCCCCTATGTGCGCTGGTGTTAAGTAGGCGTATATGTAAAGCTGGTATAAATATTTTTGTATACCAATTATTTTTAGTGCTTTAGTTACGGCGAAACACCGTACTATGATATATAGTGACGAAGACGAAGCCATTACAGGTGGCTTTAGAGGCGAAAAAGCTCATCATAGGTTTGAAAACCAAATTTCAAACTCCATATAAAAATATTATAATTTTTTTATATAGAATTCAAAACATGCTAAGGAAGGAAAGAAGCCTGAATTCGCCTGTATTCGCCTGTATTAATCACCTAGTATTAATTCGCCTTGGTGGTATGCATAGAAATAATTACGTCGTCGGTATAACGAAATTGATAATATTGATTGAGATCCGCTGTAAATTTAATTAGTCGACCTGCGACACTGTTTTAATATCATAAGAAAATAATTTAAAAAAAATTAATTAAAGCTTTATGTGTATAAAGCTCTAACGAACAATTTTAGTGAGATAAAAATATAAAAAGATAAAAGAGTATCAATAACGTCATGCAATCAAAATACAATTAAATCACATAATATCTGAAGGCCTTGTTATAGAATTTTAAAAAGTATTTTTTACAAATGTTTAACTCTATAGTGCGGGTAATAAGAATACATACGTATTATACAAATACTTAAACTACTTTTAACTTACTCATCAGTACAAAAGCCGCAATATTTTAAGTTTTTTTTTACAATTTTCAAAACATTTTAACTGCAACTCTAAACAAATTCAACTAAAGTTTTATTCAATATTTGTTTGAAAAGAAAGAAACATAAAGATGGGCAAATTAATCACTCTCACGTAAAGCTCAGTTTTAGACAGTCATTTTCAAATGAACGACACTTAAATAACTGAACGATGTTACGATGTTAACTTTAAATAAACAATTTGCAATAGAAACAATAACAACAATTATATAAAACTGTTTAAACAAACAATAAATTGCAATAAATGAAATTTTTCAAAGCAAGAAAATGCTCGCACATAAATGACAGCAACTTAATATGACGTAATCTTTCAATATAAACGCCAACTCGTTAAAAACAAATTGAAATAGTACGACAATGAGAGAAGAAGCTACTCGCATAACAACAACAAATAGAACAAATTAAAAACACATTCAACTATACCTGCAATTTGATTACTCGTAAATGTTTGATCGTGTTTGGGAAAAAAGAACTTTTAGAATGCACGAATAATAAATTAATTTGGCTTTGATGAAGTT
The DNA here is from genome assembly GCA_949628195.1 of Phasia obesa. NCBI lineage: Eukaryota > Metazoa > Arthropoda > Insecta > Diptera > Tachinidae > Phasia > Phasia obesa. Next base: position 116,699,874 of record OX451219.1, on the reverse strand, counting down.
GAGCGAATAAATATTTTATTGATTTTTTATGGCACGAAAATTTAAGTAGCGAATAAGGTCAGTACACATTTAAACACAGACGTAGCAGTAACGACGTAGCAGTAATTTTCGTTTTACTTATAACGTGTTGGCCATAATGATTTTAAAAACTGTGTAACCGAATGCAACTCAGTACCTCTGACAAATTTCAACATCGAGGAAGTTTTTAATTTTCCTAAAAAGTTCATTCTTGCTGGAGCCATATTCTCTTGCCGATACCATCCGGGATATATAAACTGGTAGGAAATTAAAATCTCATTCCGATCAGCGACTAAGCCTACTTTTACAAAAGTCAGTAATCCAAGGGTCGGCTAGTTTCTAAATGGCTGTTGGTGAGTTCTTTTTGTGATGGACGTACAATGATTGTGGTTGTGGCAAATATCATGAATACTCTCGAGGAAGTGATGCATTACAACACGTCCGCTGTGAACGCACTACAAATAAGATCTCAAACAACTCGGCAAGCGATATAATAAGTAGCCATAGAGCTATAGTGGACTGAATATAAGAATTTTGAAAATCGTACCCTTATAAAAGTTAGTTTACTTAAGTACTTTTTAATATCAGGAGGCATAATATTCGATATCGATCATAATTTCAACAAAAATTATATGGAAATTTCGATCGATATCGAATACAAAGGATCAAAGGAATTTAAAAAAAAACCCTGAGACCAAATAACAGCCTCCGATATCCATTCTGTTGAAATTTCAATCGAAAAAGGATATTTATTTGTGAATCATTTATGTATGTACAGCGAGTATTGTGTATAATCGAGTTGCACCCATAGATGTTGAAGCAGCCAACCCCTTAGATTTTAATTACGAGATGTTGAAAGGACATTTGCTAGTTTGAACCCTAAGTAGGCGTATGGTTTTGACAAAACAAGTAACTAGATGATAATCGAACCTTTTCACGTAGCAGTTAAAATAATTATTTTTATGTCATTCTACTACGCCTTGAATTCTTTCTCCAGAATGGAAGGATTCTTTGATTACTATGGTACCTGAGCCAGGAAATAAGTATAAGATCATATTTCTCAAACTCGCAATTTCTAGGCAACATCCTTTCATTTTTATATGTTGTTATAGTATATACTCTTCCTTTTAACACATATTAACGAGATAATATCGAAAAATTCTTACCTTTTCTGGGTCATTGGTGGCACGTAAAATTAAATCTTTAACAAAATAACCCCGACTGGGTACATTAAATAGTAGCAAGGAAGTATTACGTCTATGGTTTTAAAAATTTCACTTTTTGAAGTGGAAATTCTTTCAAAGATACCTTTTAAAAGATAATTTGTTAAAAGGAATATTTTTAAAAAATAATTTTTCACAAAATACTTTTATAAAAGATAGTTATTCAAAAGGTATTTTTTGTCAGAGGTACTTATTAAAAAGATACTTTGTTAAAATTATTTTTAAGTAGTATTTAATAGGGTATTTTACAAAAATCTTTTAAAAAATAATTCTTTAAAGGTTTTTTAATCAAAAATATATTTTTGAAAAATTTATTATTTAAAATTAATATTTAAAATGTATTTTTTTACATTTCTTAAATTCTTAAATGCACTAGGTAATTTTTTTGGGTACTTGTTTAAGAGGTACTTTTTAAAAGGTACTTTAAAAAAAATACGTTCTTAAAATCTATTATTTAAATATATTGTTAACTTTTAGTTCATTTTGAGTTCTTTTAAAAGGTCCTGTATTAAAACCTCATTTTAAAAGGCACTCATGGGATGACCCCTACTCATGCAAAGCATTGTGCCACAACTAGGAAATTAGGTTATGGGAAGGAGGATATTTGTGGACATTCGATTTGAATTTTCCAACATTGTAGTTGACAGGAAAGACCTCTGTAGGAAGATGATTCCACAAGTGAACTGTACGGCTAAAAAATGAATTCTCTCTGTAATGCATTGTGCGATTCACTGGCCATTCGACCACAAATGGATGAGCTCTTAATGAAAAGCGTGTTGTGCGCGAAAACGTGCGGATATCGGGAACTAGTTCCCTAATCTCATCAGAGCACATTCCATTGTAGTAGCGATAAAACTGCGAAACACAACCCACATTGCATCGATGTTCAAGAGAGTCAATAGAGTTGGATACCCTACTGTCACCTATGAGCTTCTTCGCCCTCTCCTGCACGCGGTCAAGTAGTTCCAAAATAGACTTTGGAGCACCGGCCCATACATGAGAGTTGTATTCCATTTTTGGCCGGATGTAAGTGGTATAAATAGTAAGGAGATCGAATGAGGTGAAATATGTTTTACACCGTTTGAGAAAACCGAGACACTTGAAAGCTTCTTTTGAGACTTGAAAAATGTGCTTAGTCCATCGAACGTCACACTGGATTTTCATGCCAAGAACATCAAGAGCTTCTGATTCCTTAATACTTATACCATCCATAATTACAGATGTAGCACCATTATCGACCGAACGCCGGTGCGTTAGCATACAACATTGAGTCTTACGAGCGTTAAAGTCGACTCTATTTGCCCGGCCCCAATTAGATATTGTTACGAGATCGTGATTGAGCGTATCATTCATGTTTTGCCGCTTGGCCCCAATCTCTAAAAGGCTCGGCCGTCTGCAGAATGAATATGAATGGCAAATGCTGCTATCATCTGCAAAAGAGTAGATAGGGTTGGAAGTTTGACAGAGAAGGTCATTTAGAAAAATAAGAAACAGGGTGGGAGAAAGATTAATTCAGCGGTACCCCTGAATTAATCTTGAACTCGTTTGATGAAATCCCATCTATAACAACTCGTATAGTGCGATCCCTGAGAAAGCTCGATATAAATCGAGAAAAGCTATCACCGACACCAAAAGCAATAAGTTTTGACAGGAGTGCACCATGCCACACTCTATCAAAGGCTTTGGAGATATCTAGAGCCACCACCTTACTTTCGCCGAAATGGTGAATGGATTGACACCATTTTTCCGAAAGGAAAGCCAGCAAGTCCCCTGTAGAGCGCCCCCTACGAAAACCATACTATACTAACGAAAACCATACATACACTATAAACTTATTTTTTAAAAGTACTATTTTAAAATTAATTTTAAAAAGTATTTTTAACAGGTACATTTTTAAATAGTATTTAAAAATATTATTTTGCGGTGATTTGTTTTTTTTTTTTAAATGCACCTTTTTAAAAGGTAAACATTTTAATGTACTTGCTTACGAAGTACTTTTATAAAGAGTACTTTAAAAAAGTGTATTTTTCCGAAATTACTTTGTAAAAAAGAAAACTGAAATTCAAGTAGTTCTGATCATCTGATCGAGAGTGTATACAAAATATAATGCACAGGTCATGTTAAAATAATTACGAAACTTAACATAAAGAGTATTTTCTAATAAGAAACAAAACAAGCTTGTTTATTTTTAATTTTATAAAAATGTGCAAATCTAATAATTATAAGAAAAATATGCATATTTAATTAGGCATTTAGTTGGAGCCTTTTAACTTGTTTTTTTTCATTTTAACGACGTTTAAGATGTGCTATTCATCATAATTCGTATTCAATTTTACGTTTTATTTATTGAAGTGATGTGCTTTTTGATTTGATTAGCACTAGCTAATATTATTTATAGAAATTACCTTGAATAAAGACATTCTAATGCCCGCCAGCAATAAGTATGGATGCGCTCGAATGATTTTAAATTTTTCATTTTTTTTTTAACAAACTTTTTATTATCCAATTATTTTATGGGCAATAAATTAAATTGAGCTAGAAATTAACTTGTTTTACGTAGAAATACCAAAGGTGTTAGTTAGGTAATGATGGGGTGTAATGACAGAAAATGATAAAAAAAAAAAACAGCCATTTGCTAGTATAATGAACTTAGGACTATCTAACCTAAAGTAAATTCTTAATAAAAATCATCTATTGTTATATTATCCTTAATAACAATCATCTATTGTTATTAGGGATTCAAACAAGAAATAAGTAAAGCAATTAGAACAACAGCAACAAGAGTCTTAACTGTACATTCTACGGAGGTTATGAAATTATAAAAATCAGTGTATGCAAATAAACAAAACGTATAGCAAACGTTTTAAAATTTTTTAATCGTTTTGTACATAAGTAAAATCAAAACTAGTTCTTTGTGAATGAAAAAGTGCGCAAACAAAACAAATGCTTTGTACAATTACAATAATGTACAATTATAAAAGCAGAGATATTTTTTTAGTAATTGTCAATAAATTTCGGAGTGCCAATTTTGTTTATAGTTTATTTTCTTAAATTGCTTTTTATGTCGTTTTTCTGCTTATAACGTCGTAGTCTAAAGAAGCAACAACAAAACCAAAAAATCTTACAAGCAGTCTTTCAATATCTATCAAAACTGCATTCATACTTTCTCTACCATAATGAGCAAATCTCTTAGCAAACGTTTGCAAAACGTTTTTTCTGAAATAGTTTTTATTTTTTTCTCTTTATTTTCTTTTCTAACTATTTTTACGACCAAAAATAATACAAAACTATCGTTCTCATATTGTCTCTTTTGTTTTAATCACTGAAAAGAAGAAAACGAAAGCAAACGTTTCATTTTGTTGATTTTCGTTCTCTGATCAAAATTGTCAAACCAACTTAGTCAACGTGAATCAGCCGTATAAAAACTAAGCAGGAGTCTGTTAAAATTATTAACAATAATTTTTCATTAACAATAAAAAATTAAATAAATTAAATAATTAAGTCTAATTTACAGTAGAACAAAACTAACGTGGGTTGATTGCCCAAATCAAGAGTTAAATATTTGACACAGATTTTAGATCAAGAGTATCAATAAAAAAAAACTAAAAAACCTTAATTATAATTTATAATGGACCAGCAATCCACATCAAAAACCCTTACTTTTTTAGTGCCGCCTTAAACTATGCTTCTGTTATGCCTTCTGTATTTAATTTACTACTAATATAACTGCGTACATTCACTGCTTTTTCTCCACTTTGCAGAAAAAAGTATCCTATATTTTAATCAGAATACTAAGGTACCTCCTCACAAAATTTTGTTAAAATCCATCCAGTAATTTTAAAGTGATGCGAACGCAAAAGAAAAGCAGACAGACGGACAGAGGAAAATGAGTTACTATTTTATTATATGTATCCAATTAACCTATTATATTATTTTTTTGTTGCACTAAAAATTAAAACATATTGTGGATAAATAATCTTTTTTCAAGAAATAATTAAAATGATCGTTTTTATTTTTTTTTAACAACTCGTATATTCTATTTATGTTACATATTTTATGTGTCTTTTTAATTACACATTTAGCAGCTATGTATGTATACAAGTATTTACACCGTATTCATTATGTTGCAACCTCGTTTTTTCTAAAACATATTTTTTTTGTTTTTATTTTACATGAAAAACGTTTAGGTCCATTCACATCAATTTATTTGCACGATTAACTAGACTATGTTTTCATTACATTCTTTCTTATAACATTTTTTTTTTTGTAGATTCATTTGGACATCATACTTGAACAACATGCAACTTGTGCTGGAAAATTAAAAAAAAAAAACATTGGAAGAAACAAAAACATGACATGAATATTGCAACATAAATGTTTAAGTACTTTTCTGGTCACAAGGAAAAACCAACGTCCGTTCTATTAAGAGCATACCGAATATAAAAAAATAATTTAAAAAAGTACCTTAAAAAATAACCTTTAAAAAGGTACTTTTTTCAATTAAAAGTATATTAAATTTAAAAAAAATTTAAAAAAAATCAAAAAATGTCTGCATTTTAAAACAAAATCTCTTTAAAATACACTTAAAAAATATCCTCAAATGAGTAATTTAAACAAAACCCAGAATATGCCTTTAAAAAATAACCTTAAAAAGTAACTATAAAAAGGAGTCGTTGAAATAGTATTGTTTAAAACCACTCTTAAATATTGTTTTTTAAATGTATTTTTCGGAAATACCTTCAAAATAACTACCTTTAAAAATAGAAAATACCTTCGAAAAAAATTTGCTTAAAGAAAATTAATTTAAATATATAAATATTGGATACTGAAATGCGATCTTTAAATTTAACGTGGGTCGATCGTAGAATTAGTCCTAGAGTACGCGTGTTAGAGGAACTTACTACAATTACTACAATTTCACTAAAAGAATATTTTAGTTTTAAAACATTTAGATTTCTTTATACACAGATAAAATTATTTTCACCAATAAAAGGTTTTAATTAGTTTCGGATACAACTTCAATTAAATATTTAATTAATTCAATTATTTATTTAATTAAAATATTATTTTAATATTTCTTAATAAATTATATAACAAAATCAATTAAAAAATTAATCAAATTTGTAACTAAAACCAATGAAAATCTTTAGTTAGAGTAAAAAATTTTTTCTGTGTACCCTTCACCACAGGTCGAAATTCGAAATTGTAATTTCTACAATATTCATTTCCAATCCCACAAAGTATATAGGTATATTCTGGATCCTTATACACAGAAAAGTTAATTTAGCGATGTCCGTCTGGGTTCGGTTTTAAATCAACTTTGCTAAGGCACCAGAAGAGATACAGAAAATTTAAGCCCACTAGTCTACCAGGCATAGATTCGAAAATTTTGCTATTGCAATTCAGCAATACGAGACCATAACTCTCGAGGCTGCGGCCAAAAAACACGCCTGCCTATATTTTTTCAAATTTTTCAGGTTGTTTTTGAATTTTTTTTCGGTTGTAATGATTTTCCTTTGCACATGCATTCTAGGGTGGCCATAACCCCTGGGATGGGCGATTTTTTGTTTGTTTTTAGGTTGCTAGGGTTTTTCTGCTTTGATTTGTATTAAATCCGTTTATAGAAAGCATTAAGCATAGCGGTGGCCAATAGACCCACACTGGGCACCAGGAGCTATCAAAGGGCCCCTTGTAGGCTGCGACAATATGGGCAAAAACATTTTTAGAGGTTTTTTTCCTTTAGTATGAACATTCTTAGGCAATATGGATTGAAGGACGATTCTAAAGTGTCCAGGCAGAGAGCGATGGGCCTTTTCGGCGGGAGGTGGTTGTACGGTTTAATATTGAGTTCATTTTTCTTCGGTTTTATCGTTTTTATTTTTATTTTACGCAGGTCTGACCGTTTTAGTACCAATGATTTTTGCGCGGACCAACATATGCCGGGGTGTGGGATGGCCCGAACCCCCTTCTAGTAGTAAGGCAATATTAGATTCGTTTTCTTCTGGTTGTTATGCCTTTTCTACTTCAATTATGGTCACTCATAAAAGGTAATTCTGTAAGACCTAAGTGAGGGTGTGTCAACATTATTATGATCTGACCACTAGGCCTAATAAAGGTAGGGTGAGCATATAGGGGAGGGCGTAAAACCGTAATCACCATATTGAAGGGTATATAAGATTCGGAACGGTTCTTAATTTTGTTCTAAAAAAATTATAATTTCAATAAATCTAACTGCTTTATTAATTAGGTATTCACTCTATTAGTAAACAAGGTTTATATTGAAGCAATCGCAACTAAGCGATTTAAACATTTTACTTTTACCTTTAACTTGACAAATTGACACTTTTAATTAAATTTATTTGCAACTACTACCGTTTTATCTTGATTATTGTTATTGTTTGTAAAATAATCAGATTTAACGTTTGAATTCTTCTCTTTGCACTTTTTTTTTTTTTTTTTTTTGTTTAATGACCTTGTATGCGTATTTATTGTTGTGTCGTTTTAAAACCATACAATAGACAACATCAAACAACTGGTACAACTTCATGCATGAGTTGCAATTAAAGCAACAACAATACAAATAAACATTAATGAATTACATTTAAATTAAATACAATAAAAATTAAGTCTTTGGTATTTACCTTTTGAAGAGCATAAATCGTGACATACTTAATAGTGTATCACAGTTAAACGGCAAATTGAAACGCAAATTGAAACAAACACCAACCAAATGATGGTTTAGTTAATAGGTTTTTATAATATTATTATTTTTTATAAAAAAAAACTATAAAGAAACTAGCAGCTAAATGAATTTAATTGTATGGAAAATTGGTAAACTAACAGACCAAATTAAAAAAGGTGTTAACGTAAGCTTTTAGCAGGCAATAAAATGCCAAAAACTAAGGTTATTTACAGCAAACAAGAGTAGTTTTTTTATAACCATAACCAGAACACCTTTCCTTTTTATTTATTTTACTATAGGCAACTCTCTAACTGCATGTCATGATTATTTATAGAACAATGTTATAGCGCCTCTGATGACAAGTAGGCACGTCAATGTTCTTAATATTTGTATTTGCTGATGATTTAGTAAAAGAAAAAAATTTAATAAATATAAACGACTAGAACGACTAGGACACGAAGCTAGGTTACTCAAGCCACCATGTATGCTTAATAGTCGAATAGCTATTTAAAGAGTAGTGTCTATAAAGCAAAACCAAACACGATTATTGAACAAAAAATACGACGCAAAATAACCGACATCGAACCTTCGCTTAAAGAAATGGCATACAACATTATGACAATCTTTAACGTTATGACAACCCAACGTAGACCAGGACACTACCAATCAGTCTATTGACGCTGATCTATCAGTATGGGGGTTGTGGGTTCGATTCCCTGGCTGTTTTCTGCTGACAAGAGCTGCGCAGATAGTGTTTTCTATTAAAAACAAAAAATAAACAAGAGTGCTATATTCGGCCGTGCCAAATATTATATAATCTTTACCTCGGTGATTACCGTTTATACCCCCCCCCCCCCCTTTACCCTACATTTATTAGGTCTACAATAGTCAGGATTAAAACTTTAAAAAAGCGACCCTATATTGACACACACACAGTGTTTCATTGGTCTTAAAAAATGGTGTTTTATGAGTGGCCATAATCGAAGTAAAAAAGGACAAAAGAAGAAGGTTCTGGCTGCTTACACCACGGCTCTTGTTGGTGAGCGCAGAATTTTTTGATGCTAAAACGGTCAAACCTAAGTAAAATAAAAATGAAAACGACAAAAACGAACTCAATATAAACTCCAATAACCACCTCTACTCGAAAAGGGCCCATCGCCCTCTCTCTGGACTCCGTACAACGGTCCTGCAACTCATATTGTCTTAGAATGGTCAGACTAAAATAAAAAACCTTTAAACAACATTTTGACCATATTGCTTACCCCCACCCCCAAGCAGGCGATTGATCGCTCTTGGTTCCTAGTGGCCACCCTGTGGGTCTATTGGCCACCTCTAATGCAATAAAGGAATAAAAGCTTTCTATAAAGACATTTAATACAAATCAAAGCAGAACCACACTATCAACCTAAAAATAAACATAATCTCGCCCCTCTTAGGGGGTTATTGCCATCTGAGTTCTGTTTTCTACCTATTAGTTGCCGTCTAATATTTAGTAACAAAAAAAAAAGAAAACGAAAATCATTACAACCAGAAGAAATAAAAAAAAGCAGGAAAAATTTTAAAAATATATGAAATATTTGCAACAGCAAAATTTTCGAAACAATGTCTGGCAGATTAGTGGGCTTCAATTTTCTGTACCCTTTCTGCAGATTTGATTTCAACCCGAACACAGACGGACAGATGGACATCGCTAAATCAACTTCTCTTTGTATAAGAATCCAGAATATAATATACTTTATGGGGTCGAAAATGAATATTGTAGAAACTACACAAGGAATGACAAAATGGTATCCATTACTACCTGGTATTATAAAAAAATAATTTTTGTTTTGTAAATGCGTTTTCTTTTCTGCATAGTTAAATATGGAAGTCTATATATAATAAGCCCTTTAAAAACGTCTGACCTAATAAATATAATTTAGAACATGCATGGCAAAGCTAACACAAGATTTACGTTGAAAGCTAAACATTAAAATAAACTTAAAATATCTTTCGACTGCTGAACACACGATTTTAAATCTACTAAAAAAATAAAGAAATTAACATAAAGTTTCTTTCAGAAACCATCATTAAAAACTAATGAAGATTAAATAATTTATCCTCTTCAACATAATGTTGAAAACCCGGATAAAAATTAAATAAAAGAAAGTTTTAAAAATCATTACCACATGCACATTCAACACACTCTCAACATAAATCTAAGTAATTACCAGTTTGTAAACCAATTACATATTATTCTTTTATACTTTTTTCCAACCAAAAAACCAACGCGTTAAAATAAATTGTTAAAAATAAAAAGTTCAGTTGCTAGAGTCCAGCTAAAACGAAAGACCTAAGACACAAACTCTATTGTCTGCTAACTTTATCAAAACACACACACTCACACAAATGAAAATTTCTTTTATTATTAACTTGAATATCACAAATAAGGTCAAATTAAAGTACCTTTGCATTATATGATTTTTCTATAAGTTCTATTATTTTCTAACCCTATTAGATTTTATTAGCAAATTTGTGAAAACCAGAAACAGTATTGATGTCAAAATAATTTACATTAAGGTTTTTATTAAGCGATTTATGACCGCTGATAATATGCGCTTTCGTGCCAAATGAGGCAGCTAAAATTAAGTCTTGTCAGATCAGAATCAAAAGACCTAGTTTTCTTTTTTTTTTTTTTTTTGAAAAAAGAAAATATATGTTTAATGTACAATTAGCATCTACTATAAGCAATTTTTATTGGCATTAAATAAATAAAAGAAATTTCTCTTTAGAATTCCAGGAATTAATTTGTGTTATAAAGTCTGTTGAATTAGTTAAACAAAAACATTATATTTATCTTATTGTAGCTGAGCATGCAATAACTTCAAGCTCAGAAGTTATGAAGGTAATACTGATCACGTGAACAAGCAAAGCGAATACTCAGTTAGCTGGGCTTTTCACAGCAAATGAAACACTCACAGGCAATTATTATCGATTACGTTAAAGTAATTTTTTACCATAATACTCAGCCATGGGGGATTCAATTACAATTAAAATTACATATTTTCAAATTACACTTTACACAAGTAATTGTAATTTAAATCAGGAACTAAAGTCAATTATAACCACTTTTAATTTGTAATTGCATATTTTCAATTACGCATTAAATGTAATTGTAATTGGAAATTTTCAATTACAAATTACAAGAAATTGTAGTTGTAATTAGGCAACAATCATTACTTAAAATTGAACAAATTTCAATTGTATTCTTAACAATGTTCCATTACTTGTAATGTTCTAAACATAATCATAACGTGCAATTGCAGTGTTGCCGTAAGTGAAGCTTTACTATTCCCAACCATCTGTCTTATCTACTCCTATCTCTTCCAAAGGAAATAACACGATTAATATAGGCATTAATTGCCTGAGTGTTACTACTTCTCTTTAAAAAAGAAGCGTTTGAAAAAAAGTACCATGTAAAACGGTAACTTTTAAAAAGTTAAATATTAAGGGCCAAATTTATAAAACAAATTTTCATCCGAAATTTATTTGTTATTAAACCTTTCATAAACCGAAAATATTTTTTATGAATATGGCCCTAATTAAGTATTTTTTTAAAAAGTACCTTTTCGAAAAGTACTTTTCCAAAAAGTACCTTTTAAAAAAATAAGATTTTAAAAATACATTACAGATCAAAAATTTGGCCATAAATATTTTTTTTACTCATAAGAATTATCTTTGACAAAAATAGAATTTAAAAAAATTTAAATTTTTGAAAATTGTCATTAAAAAATGTACAAAATAATTGAAATTATATGAAAAATATGTCTTCATAAATATACGTACATATGTATGTATGTATGTATGTATGTATGTATGTATGTATGTATGTATGTATGTATGTATGTATGTATGTATGTATGTATGTATGTATGTATGTATGTATGTATGTATGTATGTATGTATGTATGTATGTATGTATGTATGTATGTATGTATGTATGTATGTATGTATGTACATATTTATGTATATCTGCATTTATTAGGTGATTATTATTTTGTTAATCTAAGCGATAATTCTAGCAAAAGACACCTAAGAAATCTCTTATTGAGATCCTAAAAAGTACCTAAGAGTGTGAGAATATTTTTCTTCTGATACATAAGTTTAATGGCTACTGTTACATTTAATATTACATTTATGCCACAAGGTCCTTAGTAACAACAACTTTTTAATTGTTTTTATTTGTAGTTGGGCTACAAAATTTATAGATTTGTAGTTGCAACTCCCACCCACTTACGAATGTTTTACTTTCAAAAATCGCACACCAAATAATTTGTTTTAATGCTGCTATAAACACGTACATACATACATACATATTTGAAGGTGTGGCAGCTTGCTTTCAAAATCCTCTGTATGGACGCCGGAGTTCAATTCATGTACTGCAGTATGACTCTTTATATCTTTCTTATTTAATCTAAGTTTGTTTTTAGTTTGTCTATATTCGCTGCAAACATTATAAAACAGTCACTAAATGTTGGTCATTTTTGTTTAGAGGTTTACAACGCAGCAAATTTAAACATAAAACTTGCTGTATGTGTCTCATTGTTGTTTGTCTCAAATGATAAATTGCAAAAAAAAAAAATCCTAAAAGACAACAACAAAAGATGTAATAAAACAACAACAATAACAATATCTTAGTATTATTCAACGTTTTAACAATAAACGGAACGAAACGGAAAAAAAAAATATTTAAAAAAAATACAACTGGGTAAACAATATTAACCAGTTTTTGTGGTCTAACTAACGTCTAACAAATAAAGTTTTTTATTTTATTAAATCAACAACGTTATTATTTTAAAAAACCCAACAAAAACCTATTATAGTTAAGCCAAAATATTGAAAAAAATAAAGAAATAAAACACGAAAAACGTGAATTGTTTTAATGAAGTGGACTTTCGATTTACTCGTACTTTAGTTTAATTTTGGTGAATAAAAATTATATTTTTAAAGACCAAATAAAGCTCTTGAGAACATTTCGGGTTTAACTTTAAACCACGTAAATATTTTTAAACAATTCGAATCTTTAATTAAAAGGTGTTTTAATTAAAATAATTTAAATATTTAAAGATGTCCCACTGTGATTATTAGATAGACGAGTTTGAAAGTTTGTATTATCATAGTATAGAGTGTTAAACAAAGTTTGGATTTACATCAAAGTTTTTAGAAGAACTTTTTATCTATTAGTGACATAATTTGCCGCTGTTATCTGTTTCTTGCACCGTAACAGTCAGAAAACGAATGTGAATTCAAAAACTGCAATACAGTCTCAAAACGCTGCATAGATTAACCATATAATATAGGTCTGCATATGCCAGAAAGTCTTGTCAGACATTTCGTGTAATATTAAACACAATAATTGTCGGAGTGAGTCAGAGGGGTGATTTCGAGTGGAGCTGAAGATGGTAGGGCTTATATTGGCTCTGAAGATTTATTGACTGCTCCTAGATTATCGAAATTTGGCAGAAAAATCTCTTATTGTCATAGACTGTTAAAGCTATAAAATAAGAAAAATCAGACCAAGGAGAAAAAGTTCCCGTTAGAAGAACTAATGCTAATTCTGAAAAATTATTTTTTTTTAAGTTTCCCATACTTTTGTTTACAAATGCCCCCTTTTTGGTGGGCGGTGACATAAAATATTATTTGCAAAAATAATGTAATTATTAAAAGAACAGGATTATATACGCCTTAATATAAAAAATAAAATTTTAAACTTTTATAGGCAGCTGGGGGTATCCCTCCAATGTTAATTTCCAAGCTTTTTTTACGACGAAGAGAAGAATATTAATAAAAGTGATTTTTGTAATTTATTACTTTATAGTATTTAATTTATCTCAAAATACTTAACTTATTAATAACTAGCTGTGCCCGCCATTTCGTCAGCGTCCTTAGTTTACTCCGAAAATAATCCATTTTAAGATCTTACTTTTATAGTGCTTCAGATATGATTTATGTAATTACTTTATATAAAGGTGCCCATCTCTGGGTAATTACTTAGAAACATAGGCTTTATATAAAATTTTAAAATTTGTATAAAATTCCAAAATTATTGCAGAGTACTTAGTGTTAGAGTAAATAGTGTTTTAAATTACCCGTTGACAAGTTTTAAGTACCATTAAGTCAGTAAAATGGCGTACTTTCACTACTCGCTCTCTCTTTTTCTTGGTAATACGATATTTTTACGGAAAAAAATATCCCATATTTGAACCATGCTACTAAGGTAGTTCTCCGTAAAATTTTATTAAAATTCATCCCGTAGTTTTTACGTGATGCGAACACAAACAGACAGGCAGAAAATCACAGTTTTATAATATGTATGGCACCTTGTCAGATCTTGTCTCTAAGTTAAGCCGATCGAGCTCTGGATATCTGTCGACCTCATGCTTTTTTTCTCTGAGTGTAAATTTTGTAATTAAAATTTCTGATACAATTAAACAGGATCGTTAGTATCCGACAGCGATGGAAAAGGAAACCTCGCAAGAGGTAAGTCTCTAAATGAACTCCGGTTTTTATTGGCCACAAGCGATGGAACGAATAAATCTTAAGAGGTAAATGGATTAATCTCTAAAGACACTTCTGAGGCATTTCTCTGAGCATCTCTGGACGACGTCTAAAAAGAATGTCTATAGAATATAATAAAAGTACCTTTAACTGGGTAACTGCATCAGTAACAGGTCATAGAAACTTTAAACAACATCTGGCCAAGATAAATTCAAAGAAGATGAGCTTAGACAAGCTTGAGATGGTAGTACACATATTGTGTGAATGTTCAACACTAGCTAGCCACAAGCAGAGATATGTTAAATATGGACTTCGTAGCAAGCCTCTGTGATAAGAAACAAGGTCGGTTGCAAGCACTCGACAGACTAAAATCACTAGATTCTTGCCTTAGCAAGAGAAAGTAAAATAGTCGTAAATTTCCGATTCGCTGCCTGATGGAAAATTTACTGGATGGAGTCGAAAAGGCACCCATAGAGGGAGTAGTCTGTTTTGATATTACATTAATAACTGTAAGTCAGCTTCAAATACTGATAATATACTATGTCGAGCTGAATTCACAAAATTACCTTGGAGCTGTAAATATTCGCATTGAATGTCGGCGTGATAGCATAAGAATATTGCCATCTACATATGGGTATTTCCATAACAAATCAACAAGGCACTCAAAATGACTACTTCAGATTTTATTGAAACTTTTCTTATTTATATTACTTGACTCCCTGAATCCAAATATAAATTAAAAAAAATTTTATCTCCTACAGTATTTTAGCTATACAGTTATTAAAATAGCATATGCGCTCAAGGATTAAATATATTATAATTCCAGTTCTATAAGGCCTAAGAAGTTGAGTAATAGCTCATTTTAAAGGAGATTTCATACTCTTTAATTTGACATTAAACATGAAGAAAACAATTTTTTTTTTTATATTTAAAAAAAGTTTTATTATAGATAGATAGAATTTTATAGAATTTTTTATAAATTATATTTGGATTCAGGGAGTCAAAGAATATAAACAAGAAATGTTTCAATAAAAATGGGAGTGGTAAATTTGAAAACAATTTTTTTTTGTTGTTGATTTGACATGGAATTACCCATATGTATTGTTAGTTTGGCGATACCATAATGTAGATGTTTTCCACCATTTCCTTTTTTACCTATTAGGCAACTGTTCTTAAGCCGTGTGACGTCTCTTGTTTAAACAAAAATTATTATATATGTGACCCGGCCTATGAAAAGGTGGCTTATGACTCAAAAAAAAAATTTCCACCATTTTTTGGTTTCGATAGTTTTTGAGACGCTCTTTCACGTGGTTAAAACTAGAAAGTCCTAACTTGCTTAGAAGTGTACTAAAAATGTAGAGAAAGAAGAGCACAATCTTACAGCAATCTTGCGAAGTAAATTTATTTATCAATTCCTCTGCTTCGTTATCTGTAATAGGCAAGTCCACTGTAAAAATATTTTCATCCACTTCCATTTGATCTTCAGCTTGAAATAATGCTTATAGTTCGTGCTCGTAATTGATATCAACATCATTGAAAGAATCATCATTATTCTCTTCGTTTTCACAGAAATATGTTTGAAAAACCTCGCTAAATTCTTCTTCGACAGACATTATTCACAAGTGACACATGTCAGGTTTCTGGAATATTTTTGTAAAGCAGATGTTAAACAATTAAAAAAGTCCAAAATTGAAAATATTCAAATATTAGAAAAAAAGTTATGGTAAGTCAAAGTCGATTTGGGGATTTTTTTTGGGATAAAATCCCCAAAAACCTTACAACGCTGGGTCAGCAACAAGTTTGTGCTTTGCATTGAAAAAAACATCGCTCTTTATATACACACACGAACTTATCTCATTTATGCTCTTTTGCATTTTTTGGTTGCCTTTTGTTTTATTTTAAATAATAAAAAAAATATTTTAATTATAAAGTATTGATTACAAAACCAATAAATTATTGTTTTCATATACATATAAAAAAAATAATATACAAAACAACTAAATCGTATTGAAACTTCCCACATTTATTCTAGTTTCATTACAGTTTTGGTTTTTAACTTAAATATTCATATAAAACTATTTTGGTTACGAACTGAATAAAGTCTTTTTTGAATTTTTGAAATGTTTATTTTTAAAAAGTAATAAACAATAATCTGAAGAAACAAATGACCTTTAATTAAGTTAAAAAATTAAATAAATACTCACTCATAATAATCAAAACAATAAAGTAGACAAAAGTTATTACAAGATACGAGTACTTAAAAGAATAAACAAACAAAATAAAGACAAAAATTTGACAGATAGTGTTTCGAAGAAAACATGCTCAGAAATAATTATGCTTGAGGTGTCATAAAGATGAGTTTATATAAAGTGTTTTCAAATAGGAACAGCTAAATAGTTTGATTAACAAGTACAAATATTTATATCAAAAATTCTGCCAGTTTTAGTATTTAGTTTTTATTCATGCAGCACCATTCTTCGTCGGTTTTTGTTAAAGCTTCTAATTACTGCAGCTACTCTTTAGCAACAGACCTACAAATATGTTATTGAAAATTAAACTTTTCTGGCATTTTATATTACCAAGTCTGTTGTCTACTCTATCCCTGTACAATGTCCCGCCACAGGCATAATGTCTTGTTACTTTTAACACCTTAACGCCAATGCTTCCGGGATATATGGAGGCACCAAATTTGACTATATATTTGAGAGGCCCTGCTAGAAATTACGTGGTAATTGGTGTTTAGACATATATCACAGAAAGGCTGATTTAGTTCGATGTGCTGTTGCACATGAGTTAAGATGATCTTCAACTCTTAAGCAAGGTGTATAAGCATGGTCCTGCTAGCCTTGTTCTAAAATTGCTTCTCGTTGTGGCGCTTTCGCGAAAAGGGCATTAATAGACTCATTGTTTTTGCCCCAGGTAAGACCACCGTCAGTTTAAGGCAACAAGTCAGGCACTGATGCAAATGTGATACAACATTTATTCCATTCCAATGTATGTAACTCAAGTCCTGTAACATAACTCATGCAACTTAAGCAATCATCACTAAAATTCGGGTTCCTAAACAATAAAAATAAGCAGGCAAGCGCTGCTGCACTGAAAAAATTTGTTGCACCAATTAAAGGTTTTAATTAGTTCTAAATTAAAGTTCAATTAATTTTCTAATTGATTCAAATATATATTTGTTTTAAAACAGAACAAAAAAATTCATAATTAAACAAATAATTGAGTCAATTAATTGTCTAATTAAATTTTAATCAAAAACCAATTAAAATCTTTAATTTGTACAAATGTTGTTTTCTGTGTGCCATTTGAACAAATAAAATGAACAATTTTCTAATGTCTCCAACACATTTTTTCACATAATTTTATTATTTCCTGTACTTTCTATGGCATGTTATCTAAGAAATCCTCGCCTTTTTAATAATGTTATTGCTTTTATGGTATTTGTTAGCACCAACCCTTAAAGCCTGTGGGGAGACTGCTAGTCCTAAGGAAACCGATACTCAATGTCTCTGCAAGATTGGTGGTGAGGCCATTTCTAGAGTTACTGTTTCCTGCGGATTAATCCCAAATTTCAGAAAATGAACTATAAACGTCCCATATCTTTATACATTACAACAAAAGTCGCAAAAGATACTCTCCAATTTCTCAATATGATTACCAAGATAATCCTTAAATGAAAGTTCTATCTATAGCCTAGTACTCTGTTCGAATATGTAAAAAATGTTGAGCAACAATTATTATTTCATCAGGAAAATTTGACATTTAAAATGTGGTGTCTGTCTATCGCTATTTAGAAGCATTTTACGATTTTATTGTATTTAGGTATACAACACTGTTTTAAAAACGTTAACAAAAGCTGTTGTTTGAAAAATTCCACATGAAATAATGTCCATTTGCTTTATTTCACAGCTTTGATAAAATGTTGCCTGAAACATTTCAATGTTTTTCCACAGTAAAAACCGAGTACTACTACTGCAACATTTTTACATGAATGTTTCATACAAATTTTTTATGGATATAGTTTGACAGCATTCCGCATGAAAAACCGGAACAGAATACTGGGCTAATAAGCAGGACGGCGCTTAAGAACGATGATGAGCATATGGTAACAAATCTGTAGTATGACCACCTTCAGATCAGGTTATACTAGAATTAGAAATAAAGCAAATCTTTATTCCACTTAACCAGTTTCAAAAGGAAAACCCTCATAAAAAAAGCGTATTCTTTTTCCCAACAAAAATGTTTACAACATTTAAGTTGTTAAATAACAATTTTTAGTACTCAACTAATTGGTAATAAAAAAATAGCATTTAGGTTTTTGAAGTCACATGAATTATGACTTGAGGTGAAGTTATAAAAATATAAAAAAAAAATATTTCTATTTAAAAAAGAAATAAATAAGTTTTAAAAATTAAATTTGTTTAACAAAAAAAAAACTATTACATCAGTCTCTACTTTATAATTTGTGTTTTAAGCTTAAACCTTTTTTTTTTTTTTGCTTAAAAATATAAACAAAAAATATAATAAAAATATTAATTTTAATTTTCGGCAAACTTAATAGAAATATTAAATAAAATATAAAATATAAAATATCAAAACAAAAAAGAACCAAAACTTATCAAAATTAAATTCCCTAGATGACGTCTACGTTTTTTCTAAGCAATTTTACTTTGAACAAACATAAATTCTATTTATTCTAATGTTTAAAGATTTTGCCAAATTTTCTGAAAAAAGAATAAAACCTACACAATTTTAGACAAAGCCATAAGGTTAGTTTTTTTCATTTCCGGGTTTATAAAAGAAATCTAAAAGTTCATTGAACTTGAGTGTTGTAAATTGTTGAAAGACACCCGCTTAATTTTTGTTTTATAAGGTTTTTTATTAAATTTTATTTTAGTTTATCTTTTGGTTATTTTTTTAATTATACTTATACACACTATTTGGCTACAGAGGCAGTTTTTGTTTGTTTTTCTTAATAACTGAGGACTTGACAAAGAGGTAAATTTTTTAAATTGTCTTTTGAGTGTTGAATAAGTGTCCGCTTACTTTAATCGGTTCTTTTTTAACTATTTTTTAATTCAAATTATGAGAATCTTTTCCTTTGAAAGTTGGAGGCATTAAGCTTTAATAAGATTTATTCGAAATAATATTATGATTAATTTGTCATTAAAAATATACATACATATGTACCATAATACAAAACAATATTTGAATTTTCTTATTATCTTTGAATCACAGCAATATATTTATTCACCACTTTTCTCATAAGATACTTGATTTTCGTTATCCGGTATTTAACAATATTTTCCGATATTTCAAGTTAATGGTTGTAATAACACAGTGGCAAAAACTAAAATTACACAAAAATTACAACAGTCTGATAATTCATAAAATATCTAAATTTGACAAAAATATCACATATTCATGAAATAAAAAATTTAACACTCATTACAAATATAAGTTTCGTTAAAAAAATTTGAAATCTAAATAATAACCAAAATCACGATACTTTTCTAAAAATTCTTGATTTTAGCAAAAAAAAATTCCTACTTCACCTTGGAATAACAAACTTAAAAACAAACAAACTTAAATTACACAAAAAAAAACTTAAATTTCACAGAAAAATTTAAAATCTAAATAACCAAAATTCACAAAACAAAAATTTTAGAAATTTCGCAAAAAAAATCAGATATCATGAAAAAATCTAACTTTTTTATACTATAAATACTAAAAACTGCAATTTCACCAAAAGACCCGAAATTACACGAAAACATCATGATTTCGCTAAAAAAAAAACATTCACCAAAAATTCAATTTTATATCGTTTTTTTTTTTTTTTTAATTTTTCAGTTCACCAGACACTTCATAAAAACCAGAATTCTGAGATTTTACAAAAGAAATTGAAATTTTACTAAATAATTTTAGTTTCTCAAATAAATTGTGGTATCACCAAAAAAATTGAAATTTTACCAACAAAAAATTGCTACATCACAAAAATATATTGAGATATCAGTACAAGCAGAAATTTCACCAAAAAATCGCAACAGAAATTTTAAAAGTAACAATAAAAATTATACTAAAAATAAAAAATCTGAACTTTACTAAGACAATCAAAATATCACAAAAAAAAAATAAAAATCGAGATATCTTAAAAAAATCTAATTTTCATTCACCAAAAATTCAAATTTTTTTAATCGATTTGTTTTAAATTTTAAGTTTACAAGGTTCACCTTAATAACCAGAATTCTGAGATTTTAGAAAATAAATTGTAATTTCACTAAATACTCGTTTCTCAAATAAATTGTGGTATCACCAAAAAATCGAAATTTTACCAAAAAAATCGCTATATCACAATAAATAAAAAATTTGATTTGACTAACGGTAAAAAATCGGAACTTTACTAAGGCAATCAAAATATCACCCAAAAAAATATCGAGATATCTTAAAAAAATTTATTTTTTTTACTAAAATACTATACATGCTAAAAATGAAATTTCACAAAAAACGATATTTTACTAAAAAATCAAGATTTCACTAAAAACACAAACCTGAACTTTACTAAGGCAATCACATCACCAAAAAATAAAAATCGAGCTATCTTAAAAATATATAATTTTTATACTAAAATACTACACATGCTAAAAATTTAAATTTCACTAAAAACTCGATATTTCACTAAAAAATCAAGATTTTAATAAAAAAAAAAAAATAAAAAAAATCGAATTTAAAAAAAATCATTTTTTATTAAACAGTAAGCTGATTTTAATAAGGAAAATCGAAATTAAAAAACAAACTTTTATTTCTCCAAAAATTTCAAAAAATTCTAAATTTTAACACCAAATCAAAATTGTACAAAAAAAAATAAAAATTTTGCTAAATAATTAAAATTTAATAAAAAATATCGAAATTTCAATACCAACCGAAATTTCGGCAAAACACATACATACATAGGCTTGATAAAAAATTAAAGAAAGAGAAATTGGAAAACAAAAAAAATTGACATTTTATTCAAAACTTAACAAAAAATCGATATTTCACGAATAAATCCAAACATCACCAAATAATCTTTGTTTGATTAAAAAATTAATATTTCAATAAAAGGTTTAAATTATATACTTTTCTTTTCTGTTAATTTTAACTTTAATGTTTACTTTTATTTACATCATTGATAAATCATTCGTAGTAGACTCGAGTTCGTATCCTAATTTCTCTTTATTCTTTTAAGAAAACGGAGAATTTTTATTTTAAGCCTAGTATTCTGTTCAGTTTTGCATGCGGAATGCTGTCAAATTACATACATAAAACATGTGCCTGAAAAAATGTTACAGAAGTAGTATTCTGTTTTTCTTTTATGTGTCTGACAACATTTTATCAAAGCTGTGAAATAAAGCAAGTGGATATTAGTTCATGCGGAATTTTTCAAACAACAGCTGATCACCTGACTTTTGTTAACATTTTTAAAACAATGTACTATACTTAAAAAACAAAAAAAAAACAAAAAAATTCTTCCAAATCCCAAAATAGACACCACATTTTAAATGTCATATTTTCCAAGTAAAATAATAAATGTTGCTAAGAGCCCGTCTTCACTACATCTGATATAACAGGTGTTGATATAGATGTTATTTCAAGATTTAAAACAATTACTGAAGTACTTGCGTGCAATGAACTAATTAATGCTAAAGAATTTGGTGATTACGCCAAGGAAACCGCTGCTATATATACATCCAAATACAAATATAGAAGAAATATGTCAGCAACAGTGCATAAAGTTCTTTATCATGGAGAAGAGGTCATTAAGCACCATTTATTACCAATTGGAGATTTTTCAGAGGAAGCCCAGGAAAAAAGAAACAAGGATTACAGGTTTTACAGAGAACATAATACAAGAACAAGATTGACCCGTGGACCAAATTTGAGTCAAATTGTTTAAGGAAAAGTGGGTCAAAAATGAGTTGGCACATTTGAAACGGAATTTCAAACAGGAATTAGGAAAAGCTAATCGAAAGTTCAACTTTAGGCTTGAATTTCTCAGCAACCGCTGCACCGATTTTAATAAGGCCTAAACTCGGTAAAAGCTTAAGATGTTGTCTATTGACTAAAAAAGAACTACTAAAAAATCTTTATTAGTTAAAAAGTTACAGAGTTTTGGCCAATGAAAAACGTTTCTGAACCACTGTGCGCCGGCAGAGCACCAAAATTAATTTGTGCATGTTGTTATAGTTAGGTGGCGAATATGTGTTTATGTCATTTTCGGTTTAAACAAAATTTTCTTTTTTCCCACAATGTTGTTTGAATGCTTATTGCTTACAGCAGATAATAATGGTGCGCTTGATCAACAGATGGCGCAGTTTGCAAATAATACTGTCAAACATAAAAGAGTTTTTATAATAAATGTTTTAACAACCATATTAAGACATGGAAATAATATTAATACATTTAATACTAACATGATGTTAATGTTAATTTTTCTCATTTTATGTCTAATGTAAACTAGAAGTAAAGGCCATGATTCACTACCATACTCAGTCGTAGTATCTGTCAAAAATAGCATATGTGCTAAAAAAAAAAAAAGTATGATAGTGTGGATTAGAAATGTATGGCTATGACAGACTTTTTGACAGATCTGTACGATTTGATAATCTTTTGAAAAAATCCATAAAAAATAGTATTTTCCCATGCGATCAGATTTGCAAAATCTTCTTTTATATGATAGTGTGGCATCTATAACGCCATTTTGAAACGATTTTTTGCACCGATTTGAATCTTATGTAGGATAGTGAATGCTAGCCTTAAACATTTTTCACAAATTCAAACAGAGTACCAGGCTTTAGACACTAACAAAATGTTTACATATAAAATTGTTAACCATAAGATCGTAACATAATACATATTTTTATTTACTATAATGTAGGGTACATATGATTCGGCATGACTGAAATATCACACTATTACTTGTTTTAAATTACACTAAATAGTTTGGATGTTTTAAAGAATATAATTCTTTATTATTATTTTTGTTTCAGGAAATAACACAAATTCTAATTCGAACTTTCGATTCGAAATTTGTACAAGAAATTATAAAAAACTACTACTACTTCCTTTTTATCATGCATCAAAAATACTTCAATAAATTTTCTTTTAATTTCATATAAAACAAACACGCCAAGATGTACTTAGAAAATAAATCATTAAAACCCCAACAAAACATATAACGTGACCAGAAACGTAAGTCTGTTTCATGTACCCATTTTGTTTGAAACTTCCACTAACAAAACAACAATTACCTTAAGAATTTTTTTTTTTTTTTTTTTTTTGTTGTATAAAATTAATTATAAAAATAAATCGTAGTATAAGGGAATTTTTAACGTACGAGCAATACCTTTATACCTTTATTTGGTTATCACCAACCGTTAAATTACTAACAGAATTGAAAACTTATAATTAGTCATTGTACACTGAGACACACAAGTCGTGAAATTTCCAACAGAAAATAAATATTTTTTTTTTTTTGGGTTAATTAGTATTTAAACAATTGCTACAGTTTACAAAAATAAGAAAAAAAATATATAAAAAACAAGAAAGCAAAAATGGGGTGTTTATTTTAAAACCATATTTTTGAAGTTTTAAAGGTGTTTCTATAATTAAAAAACAAATAGAAAAACGCCTTTAAAAAACTGCAAATAAATTTCTAATAAATGGCAATTTTATTAAGAAGATTTGGTTTTAGTTTCCAGTAAAATTTTAACAGCTTCAGTTTCTATATTCAAAACAACAATTTGTTTTTTTTTATTTCTTTAATAAAAAAATTAATGAATAACAATTCATATCTTTTACTTTCACTCCTTTTTTCTTATTATTTTCTTTACTACAAATTCATTGTTTCAAAAAAATAAAAGACTTGTATCTAACACCTTTATTTCGTTAATTACATTAGCTGACCTTCTTATACGGAGAGTAGTGCACGAGTATCATGACGAGATAAATTTTTTTTTTGTCATCAATCTTTTTTTGTTTTCTTTCAAATGATCACTTTCCGTTACATTCAATGCAGCGTGATGGATGAGTGGGAAACCACAAACAATTGTTTTGATTGGGGCTCATCGTGAAGTGTTAATGATTGCATTTTGATTTGGAGAGATAATATTTATTAAATGAATCTTATGATTTAATTCATACAAAATGTTAATTTTATTACAAACTTGATTCACAGTTCAAGAAATGTTGTAATCAATTTGTTAAACAAATGAAAAGAGATAACACAAGGCCGTAAACAATTCATTATAAATGTAATAATTTAGAGTAAATCATACCTTATGTACATCCATCATCAAAAATTATAACATCCAAAAGTATAAGTAAAAAGTATAAAGCAAAGAAAGGTACTTTTCTTGAAAACATCTTTTAATCGACCCTTTTCAAAAACTGTAGTTAAAAAAGTACTTTTAAAAAAATAATTAATAATTAAAAGATTGGTTAAAAAATATGTTTTTACTATATTTTTTGTTCTTTATTACTTAATTTATAAGATAAAAATTAAGAAACAAATTAAGCAAATCCTTTATTATAAAAAATTTATTTCACTAATTACGGAAATAAAGGAAAATACTTCTGTAATTGGTACATCTCGAGAATAAGACTTTTTAAAAAATGCTTTAAAAATATCTTTTAAAATAGTACTATTTAAAAATATATAGTACCCTTTGAAAATATATATTATAAAAGTAATATGTATATTTTAAGAAAATTATCTTGAAAAAAAAAAATTTAAAAAACACATTTAAAATAGTGCCTTAAATAAGTACCTTCTAGAAAAGGTATTAAAAAACAGTTAAAAGAATAAAAAATAACCTTCTAAAGCAATTATATTACAGAAAGAGTTTGTTTAAAAAGTTATGTATTATTTAAGTATCTCTCACAAGAATTTTTAAATTTGTTAGGCTTAAGTTTGTTCTTATAAAGAGATAAAGAAAAATGAAAATAATTACAAGTGTAACTACTTTATAGATCGATAAGAAGTATGCTGAAGAAGGATTTAACTATACATTACATATTGCTGTTATACGATTTTTCCTTTATCTCATTATAGTAACAAACTTAGGTCTAAAAAATTGCTAATTCATTTGTAATACATAGTTCAAAACAGATGAAAAAATATATAAAAGTAGCTTTCTATATAGTACTTTTAAACAAAAACTATTAGAAGTAAATAATAAACTGTGAAAAAGTATATTTAAGAAAAACAAATTAAAAAATACCTTTTTACAAAAAGTACCTTTTTACAAAAAGTACCTTTTTACAAAAAGTACCTTTTTACAAAAACTACCTTCTTGCAAAAAGTACCTTTTTGTTAAAAAGAATTATTTTAAAAATTGATCTTTTAATAAAGTATGTTCTTAAAACAGATCCTTTGTAAATAGAATCTTAAAAAATAGAATGCTACCTTAAAAAATATCTTACAGAGATAACTTATATTGTAGTTTATTGTAAAGCACAGTAAAAATTGTGTTTTATAAAAAGTGCTTTAAAAAACGTTTGAAAAAATATATTTTGTAAAACTAATCTGTTAAGACAAATGTGCATTTTAAAAACTATCATCTTTGCATGTTTAATTTATTATAATATGCAAAAAATTAAGCTTTAACCTTTAAATTATCGTTTGCATAAAATGTACCTTTTAAAAAGGTATTTTTTTAAAAGTACCTTTTTAGAAAAGCAATATAATAGTAGCTCTTTAAAAACAACCCTTTTTTAAAAATCATATTTAAAAATAACATTTTTCAAAAATAATTCAAAAAAAAATACCTTTTTTATAAAATTTTAAAAAAGGACCTTTTAAAAGGATATATTTTTTAAAAAAGTTCCTTTTATAAAAATACTTCTAGAAGAAGTGCCATCTAAAACAATATTTTTTAAAACAACATTATTTGAAAATAGAACCTTTAAAAGGTTACTTTTAAAAATTTAAGAAAAAAGTACCTTAAAAATAATGGCTTAAAATATTAATTTTTAAAGAAGAAACCCTAAAAAAATACTTTTGAAAATGTTCTCTTAATAAACAAGTATTACAAAAATTGTAATGAGTACGTTTAAAAAAAGTAATTAAAAACTATTAAAAAGCAGCTTTCGGGAAAATTTACTTTTAAAAAAGAATTTTTTTTAAGTAAAAATAAAAAAAATTTTTTAAAGTAGCATTTATAAAAGTACCTTTTAAAAAACTACCATTTTTGGTAGTTGCTTTTTAATAAGTACTTTTTAAAAAAGCTGCGTTTTAAAGATATGTACTTCTAAAAAAATCCTTTTTAAATAGATCTATGGTTTTAAGTCTATTTTTAAAGTCCTTTTAACTCTTTGAAAAAAATGTTCTTTAAAAAAGCAGTTTATAGAAAGGAACCTTTCAAAACAATTGTTAAAGTATCGTTTAATTAACTAGCATTAAATAAAAGTACTTTAAAAAAAGAACTTATGAATATTTTTTCTATAATTTAAAAAGTAGATTTGAAAAATATTTATAATTTAAAATGCCATTTTGCATTTTTTGAAAGCTACCTTTTGAGAAAAGTACCTTTAAAAGAAGTACTTTTGGATAAATTAATTTTTACTTAATTAAGAAAATTCTTCTTTATTTCCAAAATTTGTTGTAAACAACTTTTTAAATTTACATACAATTTTCAACAATTTTCGAAAATTCATATTTAAAATTACAATCGAAAAGGAATAAAAGGTTTTTGCAAAATTATTGTTGAGATTAATTTAAATTTCATTAACATATTCTTCCAGTATCATTTCAATTACAAGTATATTGATATTTTTCAAATTAATTTCCACTTCAATTTGTAATATTTTAAACTCCTCTTAAATTTCGTAACACTCGTATATTCGCTTAATAAATATCACAGACATCACTCTAACTTCCTCTTATCGTTGGCTGGTTTCTTAACTTTTGACCAAATTTATAGTTGATGTGCCACTTATGATGATGATGCGTTTCTGGTGGCGACGTTTTAGTCATTATTATTATTTACTTGATTTGATTTGAAACTGAAGATGTAAACGGCCAAAAACTTGTTGTTGTGGTTGCTGTTTATTATGGCCGCCTTTTTGAGTGCGAGTGAATGTTTCTTCGTTTTGCGTAAGTTTTTTTATTTTTTTTCTTTGTATTTACATTTAAATCTTAACCTGTTTCTCAAGGTTAAAATCATCTTGTAGACACATCTAAATATATGCTTTTATTGTATGAAATGTAAAAATTTATATATTTTTGCAAAGTGTATGTGTGTGTGTTTTTTTTTTTAAGAAAGAAGTCAAATTGACAATTACAACCAAATCAAGTTGCATTGAAAGTAAAATATTACATCATTTTGAAATGGTAAGAGAGACATGTTTTTTAAAAAACACCAAATATTAATTAACATGTTATTTATCCAAAATAAGGAAAAAATATTTGCAGAAACAGTTTCATGTTTTCAAAACTAAAAAATTTATTTTGTCATTGAAAATTTTAACCAAGGTCGCGTTTGGTGCCTAAGTCTTTTGTTTTTGCGTCAAGTTTTTTTGTGAATGATAATATACAATAATTTTTTTTAAATAAGTTAAATTAAGTAACAAAAAAAACCAAGTGAGGACCCCACGAAATATAAAAGTAAAGAAAGATCCGGAAGATGACCAACAAAGTTGCCGGAATTATCTGATGAAAACCTAAACCAGATTTTTCAATTTCTTTATAAAAGAAGTATCAAGAATAAACAACATTAAATCTAAAATTATTATCAAAATATATTTTTTCCTGCACCACATCAAGTGGAAATTATATAATTAACTTTACATTTCAACTTAGGAGCGAGATGCTTCATGTATTATTTACTTTGAATAAAAAATCACTGTTTAGAATATATTAGTTCCCAAGGCAGCGTTGTTAAAAACTACTTAAAGAACTTAAATCTAAGACGCTAACTAAAAAAGTAACTTTAAAAAAGGGCCTTTTTAAAAAAGTACATACTTGAAAAAGTGTATTTAATTGAAGCACTTTTATAATATAAGCTTTAAAAAAATTATAAAAAAGTACCATTTAGTTTATTACATTTAGAAATATATATAAAAAAATACCTTCTAATTTTTGTTTTTGCTTTTTCATTTATTTGTTTGTTAGTGGTCGAGCAAATGTAGACAATTTATCACCCCAAACATATTTTTTATCTAAAAATTATTGGTGCTCGTTTTCATTGTAATGTTAATTAGACATGACATAAATAATTTTCAATATGTTTAACAATTGTTACACAATTTTTTTACAAATATTTATACAGTTGTCTTTTGCAAAAACTCAATACAAGTCATGTTTACTTTTGTGGCACGAGTACTTTTGGATTTGTTTCAAAAGAAGACATAAATTTTATTTAAATTAAATTTTTATTATTTAATTTACAGTGAACAAATTTATTATTTTAAGGAAACACTTACCTTTTTTATTTTTATCAAGCTGAATTTATTGTTGCAAATTCTCTTTTTATTCCAAACGGCCCTCCAAACAACAACACAACGGGTAAGATATCAAATGCTGCTTGATTTGTTTAATTCATTAAATTAGGTTTTCACGTATTTTATTTTATGAAAATAATTTTTTTTTGTTTTAATGTTATTTTGAAAAAAAAAGAGAATAAAAAATTATTTTAAACAATTTGCGTATTAAATTTTTCTGTAAAACTTATTATTTTTATTTTGTAATCAAAGTCGTCTAAGTTATGAATATGTATTTGTAAGTTAGTTTGAAAAAATATAGAAAAATAGGAAGTTCTCTTCTAATTATGGCTTTTATTTTAATATTTCATTTCAGTTGGACATAGTGCGATATCGGTTTTGACTTAAAATTTTTTCAAGTTGCTTTAAAAATGTCTTTCAAATGCTTAAAATATTTTTCAAATATTAAGATCTCAACAATTGTCATGTAAAGGATCTTAACCATCAAAGTGTACAAAGAAAACATTTTGATAAACTCAGTTAGTCAGTTTACGCCAGAGTACGAAAATAAATAAAACTAAAAGTTTGCTTTCGTTTTGTTTTGTTCTCTGCAGCGAGTAAAATATCAACAACATAAAAACAATGAACACGATTGTGCCATTTATTTTTGTTTTTTCTCTTAAACATAAACTGTGCAGTTGGTAGAGAAGAAAACAGTTAGAACAAAAACGTTTTGAGGAAAAACGTTGCTCAAACGTTTGCTAAATACTTTCCCCATTTAAAAAAAAAAATAATCATAAACATGATCGGCATTCGAAATTTGAACGATTTAAATCCATCACTCAAAAAATACGTTTCTGCTTTTGTTTTGTTCGCAATTGTACGATCGTAGTGGTATATCAAAAACCCAATTGTTTTGTTTGTGCTTTTTTTTCATTAAAAAAAATATTTTGGTTTTGCTCATTTAGAAAACGATTAAACAATTTTGAAAAGTTCATAACTTTACATAAAACGTTTTCGAAACGTTTTGTTTGTTTTCATATACTGGTTTTCGGGACTAAGAAGTTGTTTGTAGCTAACAGGTTAATATAGTGAAACTAATTTAAAATACGATGGTAAGTCAATATGTCTAATTGCGTAAATCGGAATTTTATATTAAAAATTTTTCGTGCACTTCTAGCCAACTATTACTAATACCATTCACGTGTTTGTACCTAAGTGTATGTCAAGGGGACGCCTGTATCATGTAGTGTGGTATCTACTGCATTTTTTTTTTCGCTGGTTTTTTGTGAAGTCAAAAGTCTTCGTTAATATACCATCTAGGACTCAATACTTGAAAGCCTACGTTAACAATGTTGAAAATATGAATCGAATAGTCCAACTACAGAGTAGTTACGGTCAACATTCAAATCAAAAGAAAATGTCAAAATAAAAATGTCGGACCATCTGTCTATTCTATTTTTCTGAAAATTAAAAAAAGATGTGTAAATAAACAAGATCACACAGAATATTAAATCAATAAAGAAATTATAGAAAGTCAAAATGATTTTTTGATTAATTTCTTTTTCATTCTAAATTTTCCAAAGAAAAATGTTCTTTTTTTGTGTATAATTTTTGTTCCTTAAATGTCTTAAATAATAGTCTTAATACATCAGACTTTTGTTAAAGCAAATAATATTATATAAGAAACTTGCTTAATTTCCTATTATATTTAAAATTTTTATTTTTAATATTATTTAAATTTTTATTATTTTTCTTTTTCTTGTTTCTTTAGTTTACTTAAAAAAGTATTTTTATTATTTAATCAATTAGTTTATTTTTGTACAGGTTTCAATTGGTATTTTGTTTATTATTTATTGAATTTGTTTTAATAGAGAATCTTTAATGTTATCAGTTTTTTTTCATTATTTTATTAATTTATTTTAAGTATCACATTTAATTAAAATTTTTCTCTGTTTGATTTAGTATGTATGACATGTATAGACATGTATTCTTTGGCAAATCGAAAGACTTAAGCAACAAACTTAAACTTTTTTATACTTCTTTTCAATTTTGTTTCTGAATTAGTTTGAAAATTCTTTTTCATGCATTTAAAGTGGCTTTCAAGCAGCATTATTATTAATTGTTCGTTTTAATAAATAATATTTTTAATATTTAAAAAAAATTTATATTTATACAAAAAATATTTTTTTAAGTTAAAAATATTTTTTTATATATTTTTGTATTTATATAAAAAAATATTTTTTTTAAGTTAATGAAACTTTTGTTAAATTTCTTTAAACAAAAATTTATTTTCTATAATACTTTTCAGGAATACTTGTTTTAAAATACTTTTTATAACAAATCTTTTTATATAATCTTTTTTTATAATAATCTTTGTTAAAGAAAAGCTATTTTGCCATTTACCTTTTATTAAAAGGTACCTCCTTTTAAGAAGTATATATCAGGTTTACCTATTAAGGCGGGTCAATATTGGCCGTCGGTAATGGCTTCATTGTTTGGCGGCGGTTTATAAATCTTTCGTTTATAATTGAATGTCTCCATTGCCAAATCTATAAAATCTACATTAAAATTGTTTGTTGCAGCTAATTTCCAAAAACCTTTGCGATTGTTAAATCTGCCTATTTGTTGAAAACGGAATTTTTTTTTTTTATTTTGAAAACTTTGCAAATCTTCTCAATGACAACATGTCACTTCATTTTATTTGTTTAATTAAGAAGAATTTCAAAAGCAATAAAATCTTTGTAACTAAATATTAATATGGAGTTAATCAACTTGGTATGTGAGGCATTTATTTAATGAAAAATCAGAAATTACAATAGCAAGTGGCACAATTAAGTTGTACCTCATCTTTAGCGATGAAATTTGAGGTTGCTCAAGTGGTTAGCACGTTGACTACTAAAGTATGCTTACGAGTTCAATACTATTCACAATAGTACATACCACAGCGCCCTCCTTCGCCGGTATTACCATATACCAACGCAGTATAATAACTACAAATTGGCTATAAGAGCTTTTCAAATCAATATTTAGGCGTATTACCTCTGGAGTCTGCAACACTGTTCTAAAAATAAACATAATTGTCGAAAGTGAACATCTAAACATCTGTCTTATCTACTCCTATTTCTTTCCAATGGAAGTAACACGATCATTATAGACATTAAATGCCTAAGTGTTACTTCTCTTTAAAAAAATATATATTAATTTTTATTGCAGTATATTGAACAGCGCCACTCTACACGATTTTTAAAAGGAAGCAATTCATCTACCAAAGGTTAAGTGCGGAGTTTAGGCCGGTGGAATTATTTCGATATATGTAATTAATCGATAACTACTAAACGATATAAATGTGGATAAAAATGAACTTATTAAATTAAGGCTTAAGTTCGTTTATTCTTTCTACCTACTAATAAATTGTAAGAAAATTTTTTTTCAGCGCTATAAGTATTTAAATATTGATATAAATGTGGCTTAGGCAGTTCGGCGCTACATAGCACACGTTCGATTCAATGCTCTAGAATATTTTTTGGGCGGTTTGCTGAAGTTGCAAGTCTTAGCGAATAAGATGCAATCGACCGCTTTAATTAATTCGCACCTTTATGGCAGAACCTCTCAAGTAAGTACCATACTGTGGAAGCACAGCTGTTATTTTTCGAAGGATGTCATATTTTACAAATATTATTAAACAAAAACCTTTCGAATAAAAAAAATCCACACAGCTTGTTTTAATTGATTTCAATATAGATCCGTCCCTAATGTATTTTTTTCTATTTAAGTATTTTTTAAACGAGATATTTTAAAAAGTACTTTTTTAAGAGTACTTTTTTAAATATAAGCTTATAGCTTTTTTTTAAATACCGTTTCTCCAAAAGTACGTTTTGTTTAAAAGGAATTTTTTAAAGATATCTATCTCCGTCTATCTTAATAATAATATCTACATTAGAAAATATATTTAAGTTTTTTTTTTAAATTATTTTAATTTTTTTCAATTGTTTAAATATTTTTTAGAACCTTTTTAACATACCTTTTTCAAGTACCTTTATTAAAAATTAACTTTTTCAAAAAGTATATTTTAATACGTATTTTAATACGCATATTTTGTGTATATATTTTTACAAAAAAAATATATATTTATGTGACCCGGCCTATGAAAAAGTGGCTTATGACTTAAAAAAGTTGCATTGTTGCAAATTGTTAGATTGTTTATCTTTAACAGCTATTTTTTTTTAATTTTGATTTTGAGTCATATACCACATTTTCCCTTTTCATAGACCGGGTCACATACATACAATTTTTTTTTTTGTTCTTAAATTAATAGAATATTAAAAAGTATACTTTTTTCCAATTGGCTTTTTAAAATATTTTTAAATACTTTTTTTAAGGTACGTTTTAAAAAACTACCTTTTTTAAAAGAAGCGTTTTTTTAATTCCTTTTTTTAAGTATCTGCTCAAAAAACTACTCTTTAAAGCATCTTTTTTAAAAAGTATAAAAATTCAATACTATTTTTGTTATTAAATACAATTTTCTAATTTATTTTCTATTAATATATTTTAAAGTTTGTTGCTTAAGTCTTTCGTTTTTTAATCGTGTTCTCTTCTTAAAATTGGAAAGAAAAAAATTTAAATTGATGATTTTTTAATCTTCCAATTTCTTGACAATTAGAAATTTATTTTTTTGTTAGAACTAATTATTTTCGCTTATTTGTATATTTAAACATTTTAATTTTTTTTATAACCATTTTTTGCACAGAATATAATAAAATGATATCATTATATTTATATGTTTGTTGCTTAGGTTTCATTTTTTGTTTTTATAAATTTGTGTATATTGTATTAAAAATGTTGTTGCTACAAATCCAGCTTCAATGCAAGGTTAGTTTAATTCAAACACTCACAACAAAAATCTCAATTAATGCAAAAAGCTCTCACAAATACAAAGAAATTAGTATGAAATACAAGCACTTTCAAAAAAAACAGAAACGGCACACAATCATAGGAAACCTACGAATAATTTCCTGTTTTGAAAACCAATGTAAAGTAAAACGAAGAGTAGAAGCAAAATAATTGCACTAGGTTTTTTTACAAATGAAATTTTTCGAAATAAAATTTTTTCGAAATTAGTTTTTTTATCAATTAATTTTATAATTTTTGTACTATAACAAACACACACCTTTATCCACTTTGCTTTTTTTTTTTTTGTTTGTTTTATTCCAATTAGAATTCAAATCTTTTAATTTAAAATTACTTTAGTTGTTGCTTTTTTTTGTATTTCTAAAAGAATTTTTGTTTCAACAAGTATTTAATTCATTCTCGTAAAACCCGCTTATAGTTCAACGTTAATGTTGTGCTCAACACACCAACCTGGCTAAGACTAAATGTTTAGCACGAGTAAGACAAGTTACAAAAGTCTTAAAATACATGCACAAATGAAAAAATCTAAGAAACTCACGCACACACCGAAGCCAATTTACTAGTATAATGAAAGAGTGTTGAGATACCAAAAGGCGAACTTAAAACTCATTGCTGATATTAAAACCAACTTGTTGGTTCTCTTTTAACTTAAACATTTTCTTATACTAAATATGTACTATGCAATAACCTGTGCTGGTGTGGGTTTTTGGTAACCGGTCTTACCAAGTTTTCAAGTAATTTGCCAGCTCTAAACATCAGTGGTTGCAAGAAGGAGGAAGATCAGTCGAATAACTTTGATAAATTACCTAATGGATTGTTGTGTTAGCATTCTGATATTATTTACAGTGGGATTAGCCTCAGTGGGATTGCCTCAGCAAGAAATTTGAAAAAAATTGGATTGTCAAAAGTTCAACTTGTGCCTCGTCGCGATGATAACTGATAACTGTCTTCTAGTGAAATCTTGTCTCTGCTAGATTAAGAAGGAACGGAGGTAAGTTATACTCTCTTGTAAGAAAGTTAACTTAATACTCGATGGAACAGCATACCATATGAGAGGCTTCACTGATAATATGCCAACTTTACCTGTCCACCTTCAGTTTTAATGTTTTAATGCATACTTGTGAATATAGAACTCTGCGTGTTTGGAAATCTATTATCCATTTTTGGGAATTTTGGGAATGAACAAGGAAAACTCGCAAGGGTTAGACAGGTTAGTCAGGTTAGTCTTTGCAGAATCTCCGGTTTTAATTAGTCTACAATAAATACGTAATACAGACAAGAATAGCTAGAGGTGGACAGATCAATCTTAGTAGGCTTTCCTAAGGTAATAGTCCATCGTTAGGAAGGTCAGAAAGTTGTCGAAAGCTATCATTTGACTGTCTGTAATCACTATCATCGAGAGCAAATAAAATGAAAGTAGCCGCAAATTACTAATCGGGTACCAGAAATCATTTAAAAACGAAAGGGGTCTAAAAGGGACCCTAAAGGGAACTATAACGAGTGATTTTTTAAGAGCTTGAGACCTTTTTTTTTTTAAAAAACGCATAAAATTTGCAAAATCTCATCGGTTCTTTATTTGAAACGTTAGATTGGTCCATGACATTTACTTTTTGAAGATAATTTCATTTAAATGTTGACCGCGGCTGCGTCTTAGGTGGTCCATTCGGAAAGTCCAATTTTGGGCAACTTTTTCGAGCATTTCGGCCGGAATAGCCCGAATTTCTTCGGAAATGTTGTCTTCCAAAGCTGGAATAGTTGCTGGCTTATTTCTGTAGACTTTAGACTTGACGTAGCCCCACAAAAAATAGTCTAAAGGCGTCAAATCGCATGATCTTGGTGGCCAACTTACCGGTCCATTTCTTGAGATGAATTGTTCTCCGAAGTTTTCCCTCAAAATGGCCATAGAATCGCGAGCTGTGTGGCATGTAGCGCCATCTTGTTGAAACCACATGTCAACCAAGTTCAGTTGTTCCATTTTTGGCAACAAAAAGTTTGTTAGCATCGAACGATAGCGATCGCCATTCACCGTAACGTTGCGTCCAACAGCATCTTTGAAAAAATACGGTCCAATGATTCCACCAGCGTACAAACCACACCAAACAGTGCATTTTTCGGGATGCATGGGCAGTTCTTGAACGGCTTCTGGTTGCTCTTCACTCCAAATGCGGCAATTTTGCTTATTTACGTAGCCATTCAACCAGAAATGAGCCTCATCGCTGAACAAAATTTGTCACATTTGAACATTTCGAACCGAACACTGATTTTGGTAATAAAATTCAATGATTTGCAAGCGTTGCTCGTTAGTAAGTCTATTCATGATGAAATGTCAAAGCATACTGAGCATCTTTCTCGTTGGCACCATGTCTGAAATCTCACGTGATCTGTCAAATACTAATGCATGAAAATCCTAACCTCAAAAAAATCACCCATTAGCTGGGCGTGCTGACAATATTTTTCTCAAAAGTCTTTGAAAGTATTCCATACCAATTGTCGGACTTTTACTTTTATAGTGCTTCAGTTATGGTTTACGTATTTACTTTATATAAAGGTACCCATCCCTGAATAAAATTTAAAATTTATAAAAAATTCTAAAAATTATTGTAAAGCTCTGTAGAAGGTGTTTCAAATATTTTAATAACATTGTAATTCTACAAAGTAAAAATACAAATCAAATACAAATTTGATTCAATTCGCTATTTGGCAGTAAATAATAAATATTTTGTCATTATTTTAAAACAGCGCAATCGATTGCGCAACCGTGTTTAACATATCCCGCTTTCAAAAATAAAAGATGATTTAAATTATTCCGTATCTTTAAATCTTCATTTTCTATCTATTATCTCTTGGAAATAAGGTATTATGGAGGAAAAAACTATCCTATATTGGAATCAGGATGCTAAGGTACATCTTTGAAAAATTTTGTTAAAACCCATCCAGATACGTATTTTTTTATATACATAAAGTTACCCAGCCTTGCATAAAATTCTAAAATTTATATCTAAATTATTGTAAACCCCTGTAAGAAGTGTTTAAGATATTTTAATAACAATGTATTTCACAAAGTAAAAATACAAATCAAATACAAATTTGATTCAATTGGCGCCATCTGTTGTTTAAAATGTCCCACTTTCAAAAATAAAAGGTGCGCAACCGTGCTTAAAATATCCCAGTTTTAAACCTAAAATTCCAGTACCTTTAAACCAGAAATTGCGTACTTTCACTGCTTTTTCTGCACTTTCTCTTGGAAATGAGATATTTTGTGCGGAAAAAAAGTATGCTATATTGGAATCAGGATGCTAAGGTACCTCTTCACAAAATTTTGTTAAAACCCATTCATTAGTTTTTACGTGATGCGAACGCAAAAGAAAAGCATACGGAAATGAGTTACTATTTTATTATATTTATAGATACGAAATTCAAGGACACTAAAATCAGATTCTACGACTAATCACATCTGCTGATGTTTTAAATAAATCGAACACTCCCAAAGATCATAATTTTGGCAGTGGTGAAGACGGAAATCAGGCAAGGTATTAAAAATTTAAATTGGCTTAAAAGTCGATCATTTAAACCAGTCACACCCTAAATAATCATGAAAAAGTAGAGAGAAGTATTTAAGGATAAACAATAAATATCAAAAACATACCTTGTATGGTCTACACCATATTTTTTAACTTTATGTTCTTGTGACTTAAAGCGGTCATAGTAATACCCAAACTGTGTAAATTTCAAGTGTTTGCCTATTTCGGTTTAAAATATCCTTGGGCGTTATATCTCAAATTCATTTCTTCCATACGGATACCACTTTAAATTAATATTTGGTGTTATAAAGGATAAAAAATACAAAAAATATGTAAATTCCAAGTCTTATCTTATTTGCGTTCTATGGGGACACCCTTTAGTTATAATTTTTTTTAAATTGTTATAGCGTATTTACTACTACACTCTGAAGAGTCTATCAATATCACGTCTAGATGAATCATTTTTTGCTTTATTTTTTATAATCGTTTTAGCAGTCAAATTTTCCTTGTTATTACAGCGGTCATACTAATGCTTTTATTGTGTAAATGCTTTTATTGTGTACGGTTCAAATGATAGGACCATATATGTAAAAATCACATATTCTATTAGAACACCCTTTAATTTCTAACTTTGTATACTTGTTGTTATAGCGGACAAAATAGAATTAATGAGCTTAAAAAGCATATTTTAAGAGTCTTTCAGTTACGTTTCAAAAGATAACCCCAATTAAGTCAAAATCACCTTTTATATGGGTCTCCCTTTAATTTTGAATTTCAAGTTTTAACTACTTTTTTGTAACGGTAAAAAAGGTACAAAGCAATACAAACTCCAGGTAAATTTCAGGTGTCTGCATAAAACGGTTCAAAAGATAAAGCAATAAGTTTCAAAATAACGTATTTGATGGGACTGGGATACCCTTTCATTTATTATTTGGGGGTGCTGTAGCTTAAGTGGTTAGCACGTTGACTACTAAGCAATGGTCACGAGTTCAATACTCAGCCGAGGCAACATCAATTTTTCCGATATGTATTAATTTTTCTTTATAATAATGCATATCACAGCGCCCTCCTTCGCCGGAAATTAGCACATATGTAGCACTAAATCATCGCCGAAGTAAAATAATTATAAATTGCTTATGCTAGCTTCAACCAATTCGCCTAAATAACACCAGAGGCGCTGCACTGTTTTAAAAATAATCATAACGTGCAATTGCAGTGTTGCCAGATGCGAAGCTCTACTATCACACTAACCATCTGTCTTTACTACTACTATCCCTTTCCGAAGGAAGTAACACATTTAATACAGGCATTAATCGCCTGAGTGTTACTTCTCTTTAAAAAAAAAAAAAACTTCAAGTATTTTTCTATAACGTTTCAAAAATCAAGGCTTTATACAACCTTGATTTTTCTAAATTGATAAACTTTTTTCCAAATGGCCCCAATTTGTAAGTATAATCTTTCAAATAAAAAAAGTTTTCAAAACCAGTTCAGCAATGATGCAGTTATCAAGTAAGAACCATAAAAAATATACATACCAACCAATTTGTAACTTCCCCCCTCCTTCTAAAAGAGTGTTGCCAAATTCGCACCACAAAATAAGAACTTCTAAAATTAATAAAAATTACAAGCTTTCATCACTCGAATACAAATGTAACTGATCTCAGTCCGTAATAACAAAGAAAACACACATAAAGCAATAAAGCAAAAATCGTAAAAAGAGTTGCTACACGGAGTGAGTGTTAAATCATCTCCCCAATGTTTGCACTATTCGTGAGTATTTTTACGAGTATTTCTACCCGACTTCTAAGTACTCGTAGATATAATAATTTACAAGTAAATAAATGCATTAGTACTTAAAGCTTCTTAAAATAGTGGTTGTTGTTGTTGTTGCTTTTTATGATCATCATTATGGTCCGGTTGTCGTCGTCATGCTTTGTTGGTTTTTCCAAAACGTCTACAACGGCAACAACAACAACAACAAAAAACGGAGATCGTATAACAGCTAAAATAGAAAAACAATTTATTGAAAGAATGAATGAAATTAATATAAAAAAAAAAATTACAAGAACTGGTAGAACAATTATATCGTTTTGCTCTCATACGTTTATCATTGTTATCAATCAACAGCTGTTTATATCGGTGGCAAAAACAAAATGTATGCTAAATACAAATACTGCCGTTTTAATTTTTAGTCAATTCAATTAATGTAGTGAATGAATGAAATGGATTGACATTAAATTTAAACTACTCACTGGCCCTCATTTCCCAACATTGATATGTTAGTTCCACTGCGCGCCTTATACAACTCGACTTTTTACGCCGAAATAATTTTTGTTTTTTAATTTAGCAATCCAGCTACTGAATAAGTCACCCTATTGCATTTGCTTTGGATGAGATTTGAAATCACTGATCCAACTGATGTGACCTTGACCTTAGCTGGTTTGAGCAATTTAACTCATGGCTCCCTTCAAACATTACCGTTTATTTTATTGATTTTATTTAGTCATTGCCTAAAGTGGAAGTCGTGAATAAGGTTCTTCATGGCTGTAATGCCATTAATAATAAAAACCCGCAAGGGATAGAGAGAAATTTATTATTAGCGGATTAGACGCATCTACCCAAAGGGGGTGAAAAACGTCAGCTTCCATATGATATCCACGCCGGGATCGCTTACTCATTACTTTGGGATGGTTCCCTGCGTAGCTTTAAATCATCATTTTGTTCGCAGGTGACCAGGTACCGCTCTTCTTCAGCAGAATATTGACTTTTGATTTGGTTCACAACGTCTTCGAGATCCGCAGCAATTAAACTAATCTGCTTTTAAGTTTCCGGTTACATTTGTTCCTATGTATATTTATATCTCTTTTAGTAGCTTCTTGGTCTGCTTTCTTAGTACGAAAGATTGTCTCGCAATATTTAGCAACTGCTCGCCAGTTAGCCTCATCTGCTTTCATATTATCAAGAAGATTTTCAACCGTTAGTGGTCCTAAGACTGATGCCGATTTTCTGACAATCATTGATTGAAGGAATATCCGGAAATATCCGTGATTTGTGTCAAATAAAAATTAATATCTATGCGTTCTCTTTATTCATTTCTCTATATTTGGGAAGGTAGCATTCTAGGAGGATCACCTGACCAATTAGCTCCCTCTCTTCCGGGTTCTACCGATTTTCTGACATTCATTCATTGATGGTATTTGTGGAAATATCCGTGACTTGACAGTATTTGTGTTAAATAAAAATTAATATCTGCGCGATCTCTTTATTCATTTTACTTCTCCTCTGGGTTTTGTGACATTGATTATTTTCTGATCGATATCCTAATATGTGAAGGTTTATTGCGTTCATTTCCGCTATCACTAAAACAACGCTTGCAGACACCGAAAAGTAGGCAGATTATTATAATTATTATTAACGACGACATAATGAGAAGAAAATTTGCACCCGATTATGTTTCCGTTTTAAATAACCTAAACAAGCGCGTAAGGCATAACGACGTCTAGCGTCTAGCTTTGAACAAACCTAAATAAGAGCTCAACGCTCTGTAATAAACAGTAATGTTAACATATTTTGTGTAGTAAAATCTTATAAACTTTAACGCAAAATAGAGATAGAATCGCTAGATAAAGCAGAAAATATCTAAAATGGCACCACTCTTACACAGAAA
The DNA here is from genome assembly GCA_949628195.1 of Phasia obesa. NCBI lineage: Eukaryota > Metazoa > Arthropoda > Insecta > Diptera > Tachinidae > Phasia > Phasia obesa. The sequence goes on along the minus strand of OX451219.1, from coordinate 116,658,852 downwards.
AAAATAACAGTTTGTTTACACCCAACGTCACTACCTAACGCTCTGTCAAAAATTGAATTTTCCAATTGCCAAATGTTGACGCCGCTATTTAGGTTTGCTTCATAGATTTTGTATGTACATGAGAATTTTTGAAAGTTATTTTACGCCCTACGCGCTTGCTTAGGTTTAGCCGTATCACTTTAAAATTATTTATTCCTTTTACGTGACATGGCCTGGCATAATGCAGTTACCATAACACAAAATCAGCATCTCTTAATATGGCCTTGAATCCCAATTCGAGTACAGAAGATGATTATCATTCTATAAATTGGTGTCTTAGTATTAACATATGCTTTCGTATTTAGCTTTCTAAGAACAAAGCATATTTTATACATCAAATAACCCTTTTTTATTTATTCCGATCTTGTGGTGAATATCATCTGCAGTAGTCACTCTTAAAATTCAAGTTTTCCTCTTCTATTTTAAGTTCAAAACAAATCAAAAATTATAATTTTCATACAGGTGTACGAAATTGATAATGACGTTACCATAAATTCTAATATATTTGTCTGCATGTGTTAATTTCTGTATCGTATTCCTACCATTAGTCGGCGTTAAGGTGGGAAGTTTTACAAAACAAAAAATTATTCAATTCATTCATGCTTCGCTAGATTTTCTAAGGTTTAATTTGATTTTGTTTTGATTATATTTCAAATTAGTGCAACTGTTTTTTGTTACACACTTTTTTAAAATATTTTTCAAAGCATAAATGTCTACTCACACCATTCTGTATATTTTTTTTGTTGATTTGTAAACTATTAACATGTTTCCCCAAATAAACACTTACAGAAAAAAATAATCTTGTACAAAGTTGTAGTGTGAAAAATTGTTTTTTGGGATTTTATTTTTTATTTCTTCTTCATCTTATTGTTTTGGGTTTTTTTTTTCTATTTTTTTAGTTGAGATTTAAAAGTTTATGTCATCATGTTTTGTTTAACATGTGTAGCATTTACAAGTTATTGTGATAATGAAGAATATTATGACCTTCAAAGAAATAATGGTTACAAACAAACAATAATCACAACGATAACTCTTCTTTTTTAAAGATGATCATTAAAATTTTTTTAACACTCTTCTTAAAATTTTTTTTTTGTTATACATTTTATATAAATTAAAAAACACAAATTTAATAAATTTAAAAAAAAAATATATTCTCACTGAAGCGTGCACAGTGGGACCGTGGGCAAAATTATTGCTTAGAATTTTTTGAAACGTGGAATATCCAGAGCTATTCATCACTGTGCAGTGAGGTCAATGGAAAGACCTTTTGATATAATCTGCCATGTTTGATCTAAAATTATTGCCTTAAATGTCTGTAAAAAATGGATCCCTATATACCTTTCTTAGTCAACCATTTCAAATAACAATGGTTAAATTCATAAAAAAAAAATATTTTGGTTTTATAAAAGGTTTATAAAAAAAATTTCATATAAAATTTCTGTAATAAACCTTTAATAAAACAAAAATATTTTTAGTGAATATGGCCCTAAGTATTTAATGTTTTTAAAATTTTCCTTAAAAGATTTCCAGTTTTTTTTTTCAGATAACAGCTTAGTTTGAACACTCTAAATGGAAGTGTAAAACTTAAATTGTTCACAACTTGGAAAACAGAACCAGTCGACTCGAATTTGGTAATTAAACGAATATAAAAGTCGACTGTGATAGATGATCATATGTAAAGGTGATACAAAAGGATACCCAAAAGGGTAAAATAAAACGCCGCGATGTCTGTCCGTCTGTCATAGGCTGTATTACTATGTATTACTAAATAAGAATAAATCAGTCAAGTGAGAGTTAGACTCATACACGTAGGGTTCCGTACTATGTTTTGTACAACTTTTAAAATTCAAGTTGTTAATTTTTTCATGTCTAATGAGTCACCCTTTAATTTTAAAATTAAAGCAAAAAAAAGCGAAAATTGTATCACTGCTGGAACACCCTTTAAATTTTAGTAAAATTGGATAGTCTCCAAACCCCTAAGCAAGAGGCTATAATATGGATCTAGGCTGGCCTTGGATAAGGCTTGCCATATTATATAAATTGCTACTTATTGTGACTGTATCACACACAAATTGCGATTGGTGGCAATCGTAAAGTTTTGTTATACTACACAATGGGGGCGTTAGTCTACATCTTTATTTCACTCGGTGTTAAGAGCACCGTGGGATAAAGCCACCGTGGCAGAAGCCCACGTTAATCTTGAACACATTTGCAGACAGGCTTTGTATTGCAGACATGTTGTTTCACCAGGATGATTGTATATGTCATCTAGCGCGCAATACAAGAAATTTATTGAGAGAAACATTTGACGTACGAATAATTTGAAAAAGTGGACCTGGAAACTGGCTACCTCGATATATGAATTGACGCCATTCAATTATTTTCTCTGGCTATATGTAAAGTCCCAGGTCTGAGCAGAAAAACCAGATCGAGCTCTCGCAAGCGAGTATTTGACGCATTATTGCCGAATAGCACGGATTGGATTTTTTCGGAAAACATTGCCAAAAGATGTGGGTAATAAAAATGTTCCAAAATTGTGGACATGTACCCTATATGCAGTTAGAAGTTGTATACTTATTTATTATTATTTATGGCTTCCCCGGTAGGATAGTACGTAGTGTGCTAGGCTATCAGTCTGGGAGTTGGGGTTTTGATTCATAACAAAGACTCGGGGTGTTTCCCTACAACGAGTTAAGGTCTTTGTTACTATGCTAGATAATTAAGGATAGAATATAATTTGTAACTGTGTTGTAAAATTTAATAAATAAATAAATAAAACATTATTTATATTACGATCGGCCCCACTGTGCACTCCTTATTAGATGTTACTCAATTTACCCTCGTATTTTGAAACATTTCATCAATAAGTTAAGTCACCTTTGAATAATTTTTAAAAACATTTAATTTAAATTAATATTTTTGGAATTTTTTCATTAACTTGTCAATGACTGACTATCTTTGATCAAAGTGACTTCGAAATATATAAAGTCAATGTACTTTCGAGTGCGTTTAAGCATATGACTTCAGCGTTTAATTTTTAATTTTCTGATTTTAAAAGTCTAATACTAAATTAAACTAATGCCAGAATATTGTCAGATTTATTTGTTGTTATTGTTAATATTAACTGTATATTAATTAACAAGTAAACTAACACAAACTAACACATACAGATATGTAAGTATATGTGCATATAGTAATACGTATGATATCTTTACACAAAATATATGTAAGTAAAATATGACGATGATATTTATATGCGTTTATTTTACAAACGTTATATTCAAGGTATTCTTCTTTAATTTATTTGTTTCGTTTTATTTATTTAGTTAAGTATACTTTATATATTCGTGTACATCAAGTAAGTACATACATACATATACATATACTACTTACAAAAGTATACTTGTATTTATATAAATGGAGAATACGTGCTTCATAGTAAATAATTATTATTATTATCCACGTACGGTACTCACAATGTTACATACATAAATATGTACATATTTTTACATACATATGTAATCATATGTATCTGTGGTTATACATGTCAATCATGTAATCTTCTTTTTACTTTACCATCGTGAAAAAACTCGATATCGGGATTTCAACGGATTGTTATGTTTTGATGTCTGAATCCATTTTGACGATTTTTGTATAGTTTTTGGGCATAATCGGGAGGGGGCAAGGGGTAGTTTACTTGACACCCTAATTTTGTGAACGCTCTACAGGTCATACCGTTTGATATATCAAAATGAAATTCAGTATGTGTTTTTGGTATATGGATATGAAGAGTTTTACAGTTTTTGGGCATATTAAGGAGGGGGCAAGAGGTACTTTACTTGACACCACAATTTTGTGAACGGTCTACAGGTCATACCGTTTGACATATCAAAATTAAAATCAGTATGTGCCTTTGGTATATGGAGATGAAGAGCTGAATAGTTTAAGGGCATAATCGGGAGGGGCAAGAAGTACTTTACTGACACCCCAATCCCAAAAATATATTATTTTTTTTATTCGAATATACTTTGAACTTTTATTCTATATAAATAAAAATTAATACAAACTAAAGGGTGTTCCCATAGGTGCTGTAAGCTAATGCAAGTGGCCTTATCATTGAAACCATTATACACAGATACTTGAAATTTATATTAAGTATATATTACTCTAGCTGCAATAACTAGAAACATAAGAAATATAAAGAAGGGTTAAAGGGTGTCCCTGCAGGTGATTTAATGACTTTTTCAACCATAAAGAGCAGCCATTTTAAATTTGCACAAAGTGAATATCACTAAAGTATAAAGTAACAAAATGTAATAAAAACATAAAGTTAAATATTAAAGGGTGTCCCCATAGCAGATGTAATTTGATGTACTTATATGGCCTCATCTTTTAAACCATTATAAACAAATACTTGAAAATATGGTTTACTATGCCCGCTATAACAATAAAAATTAAATTTGGAAATCAAAGGGTATTCCAATAATTGCTGTAAGTTAACAGATGATACCTTATCTTTGACCCCACTATACACAGATACTTGAAATTCACACTGACTATAAGGAATATAAATAATGGTTAAAGGGTGTCCCTGCAGGTGATTTAATTTGACGTATATGATCTTATCCTTTGAGCTATTATTCGATAGGCCTTTAAAATTTGCACATTATTTTTACTGCTATATCCGCTAAATAGAAAATTTAAAATAAAGGGTGTCCTCATATATGATTTAATTTAATGGTTTATTTACTTACTATAACTGCAAAAATAACATATAAATTTATAAGCTAAAAGGTATCCCTAATTCTCATATAAAAAATATAAGGTAAAGGGTGTCCCCATGGCTAACATAATTTAAGAATTAATTTACCTTTTTAACCATTACATTTAGACAGGCACTTGAAATTTATGTATTTCGATGGCCGCTACAACAGCAAGTATAAAAATTAAAGGGTGTCCCCATATGTTGCATATAGCTTATCTTTTGAACAGTTATAGACAGATGCTTGAAATTTACACAGAGTCTGTACTTCTATGCCCAATACAGTAAAAAGTAGCAAGAACAAAATGTTAACAACTAAAGGGTGATCCATACAAGACGTGATTATAGCGTATTTTATAAGTTATAGTTTGCATTTAATGATCATCTGTTTGATGTGATGTGATGTAATTTGAGTGGAGACATGGAAACCTTTACTGCGCACACTAGATTAAAAAAATTTCTTATAGGCAGAGCAGAGAGACGGTATCAGTGAATTTATATTCTAAATGTTAAATTTGTTACTTCTAGAAATTTCTTAAAAATATCCTCTTAGGAGTAAAGTAGATATGGGTGCATAAACATTTAGCCCGTCATTTTCATTATCGGTTAAGGACATTCACGCCATCCTTGTTTCTCAGCCTTCGAGTGGTTTAGATTTCGCCCTCGTATCAGCTGATTAGTCTTCCTTGAATAGCTGTTCTGCGGGGTAAAAGAAAAATTTTGTGATTATATCTTATTACCTAACGATCCAAGTTTTTTCTCTGCGGGTAGTAAATATGCAATCAGTTTTCTGCCAACGTACAGTGTTTTTTTATGTGTTGTGGCATAATTATGTTGTGGTATTTTACAATTTCATTAATTTTTAACTATTCTACTCTTGCCATCACACAAACTATTAGACAGTTATCTATAAAACATACGTGTATGAATACAACTGTTGAAAATATCTGTTAAATATACGATGTAATAAAAAAAGAAACAAAACTATTAGCAGATAGTGGGGGTGTATCTACATAATAATCGTAGAAAAAATATAAAATATGCGAACTTGAGAGAGTCATAAAGGCAAGAGCTGGAGAATAAAAGCTGTGAGAGAAAAATTTGTGTTTTTTTATTTATATATTTTTGCATTTTTAGTAGGTGTTTTTTTTTCAATTTCAAAAACTTGCTAGACCAGTTGTTATGTGATAATGGAAGGGTGATTTCGTTTGCAATGGAGCATGTTGTTTTTGCAACCATAAAATTAAAAAATATTCCTTAGCTTTACTTTTTTCTATAGATGTTTTCAGTTGTGTTCTTTTAATAAAAAGCGTAGTTACCATGCTCGCTGGGCTAGAATTACATATTTTGAGATTTTTACACTGAACAAAATTGTTGCGTTGAAATTCTTAAAAAATCCGGGAAGAAGTACTTTGCTTGTTCATCTATTAGATTTTATTATAATAAGATCTTTTTACAGAATACGATGGATTGATTGTTAGTCCCAAGCAAATTTATACGTTGTCTAGTACCATCTATGCGAAAGTTATTTTAAAAAGCAGTGTCCTATCATTAAAAGTTTCGTCAATTTGGATGAAATATTATCAGATATTGAAAGTCTACTGTATACACACATCATTTTTTTATTCAACATCTTTCTTGATCAATGAAAGCCTAAAATCTTATAAATAATTTTGTACCATTTGAATGTATTGTTGGGGTTAATTGCGTGGACTTAATTCCTGGTAACTTGCTTGTTGATAGCTTTGCTAGGAAGGATTTCTCTTGCTCGATACTTTAATCGACCACAAGGTGTTTTACTTTCACAATGCAAATTGCAGAATTTTTTGGCTTTGGAGAATCTCCAATGAACAACTATGGCTAAAAGCAAGGCTTGAAGACATAAATAATGAAATCCGATGAAAAAAATTCGGTTGGATTGGCCACACAACCCGCAAGGAAGAAGAAAAAGAGGAAGACCGAAAAACACTTGGAGACGATCAGCATTGGTGGAAATAAATTCAATTATACGTCATTGGCAGTTCCTACAATAACATTGCAGATCTAAGTGAATTAGTGAGAAATCGGCAAAGATGAAGACAATTTGTGACAGCCTATGCTAAGCTGCCAAACAGTTTGTTTGTGCCGGATCGTATAAAGTTCTCATTGGAATCAACGAATCATATAGTTCCTATAAGTTTATTTGGAGTCAAAGGGGATAAAGCAATAACAGCATTAACAATTACATCAGAATTTCTTTCAAAGCAATCAGAAAAGGACTTCCGCGGCAGCAAAGACTTTTTACAGAGTCACTCTTCTCTATAGAATTCAATTGTCGAAAGATGATTGTCATGGAAACTTCAATCAAAGTAAAAAGCAAGAGGAAGCTTGGATATAATTTGGGTGCCTACAAATGGTTTACTGCGTTAGTGACAGGTCACGGACTCTCAAGTAATATTTGACCAAGTTAAAAATCGAGGTAAGACAATACTTACAGACTGTGTCTAACATGAAAAAGGCTTTTGAACACGGGCAGGCACACATTAAATGGAGATGGTGTGGAGACCTCAGCCTTAAGCAAATGTTAGCAATTGCCTAAGACTCTGTCGAGAGTAAAATCCTAGTGATAGCACGAGACTCAATGAAAGTAAGGTATTCGTAAAAGAAAGAAGGGTATCGAAAACGGACCCAGGAAATTAGTGGTTGTGCTTCGGTAAGGTTGACTAGCGCTATCGATCCGAGGACATCATTATGAAGTTACGTTGTAGATAGTACTGGAAATTTTTTATTAGATGTTATAGTATAAAAAATAGAGGTGAATTCAGGTAAATTGTACATTAGGGTGGTGTTTACTTAACCAGTGTTATGCAGCTAAACAGTTACCAGTCGACAGTCTGAAATCAAAGCAGCCACAGCAAGGGCTGATATTAGCAAGAGACCAAGGCGAATTCATACCAGGTGTGAGCAATAGAGCAACAACTACAACAAAACAAAAACTTTGACATTAGATTAGCAGATATGAAGCAATGTATTTTTGACAAGACATTAGCAAAAAAACGAGAGCAAAAAACAATCAGCTGGGCTATTAACTCCACCTGATATGAATTTGCCTTGCAAGAGACTCAAGAAAAGTACGGTAGTGGTAAATTACCAATAGGGTGCCTGAAATCATTGAGGTCCAAAGGGGGTTCAAAATGGAACCAATAGAGTAAGTGGTCTGCCGTGGTATCCCCCCTATATAAATAATAATAAACCAATTATAACTTAATTAAATAAAATAACACTTTTTTATAAAATTTTATTATTCATAGGGTTAATGAAGCACAGTGGGTTTCAATAAAATAAAAAACTCCTTCAAAATTTTTTTAAAAAATCTTATTATTTTTAATTATAAGAGATTCACTAAAAATTTTCGATTAACAACCGATCAGATCATCAGATATTATTAGCTTTTTTAAACAACCCTCGTATTTACAATTCGTTCTTTTAAAAATCTATAAAAAGAAATAATAGAGTTTTCTACATTGACAGCTTTTTAACTATAATTTTTCCATAAATAAAAAATTAATATCTCTTCAATATCGTTCATACAAGTGCGAGTAAATCACGTCTTTCCACGATTTATCTGTCTATATTTATTTTCCAAGGTGTTTGTTTCTTCATCATATTCTGTTTTAACTATCACAACAACTACAACAAGTTCTCACATACATGCGACTTGACTTGCTAAATACCTTAACAAACAACAACAACAACACAGATCAAACTCTTAGGTTGTTGCTGCTGGTCGAGAGGAGTCTCATAATTTTTCAATGTTGCTTTGTGTGATTATCGTCTTCTCGTCAATACACGATTCTTGAACAAAAACTAAACGTTTAAAAGGGTTTTGTCGGCTTTTGCTGGACTCAAGTCAGATCTATCTATCGCGACTAAAGTCAACTCAGAGCAAACAAACAAACAAAAAAGATTTTTTATTTGAAGAACATTTACTCGTAGCTCGTCTCGTCTCGCACGCATAGCACAACAAAATCTTCAGCCATGGGGGTTGATGATTGCACAAAAGCAAATTGTATGTTTAAACTAAAACTATGCCGTACTTTGTAGTTTGGCTTGTGTCTACAACACAATGTCTTCAGCCAGGCTTTAACCGTACATGAGTAGGATGTCTTTTGGTAGTTATGTGCGTTCATCCTGGTGTGTGTGTGTTTTAGCTCTTAACTAAATATATTCATGGAAATTGTTAGGTTTGTTTTTTATATTTGTGAGAATGTTGTACTTTGTTTTTTTGTTTTATAGATTTATTTTTAGAAGAAAATATTAATAAATACAAGTGCATACAAACTCGTATAGACATTAATAAAATTTATGACCAATTGTTATACCATGCCTGGCTACTTTGTATAGTAGATGTCAGAGGTATTGATTAGAACACGTCCTATTGAATTAAATCATGACAGAGATTTTCTTTTGCAGATACGAAAAATAAGAATCTAAAAAAACGGTTCATATAAAATTAAAAACACCGGGTGGTTTTAGTATTTGATCTGACAAAAAGACTTTTATAGAAATGAGTTCAATGACAGATGTTGCCACTACCTGGCAAAGTTTTAAATAAATCAGTCAAGTGCGAGTTAGTCTCACACATCTAGGGTTCCGTACTATGTTTAGTAGGCCTTTATAAATTCAAGTTGTTAATTTTTTCATGTCTTATGGCGCACCCTTTATTTTTAAAACCTAAGCCATATTCGCGAAAATCGCTTCGCTATTGGAACACCCTTTAAATTTTAGGAATTGTTATAACGGCCATGGTAATACACTTTCTATAAAAATATCAAGCCTACCTATTGCGGATCAAAAAATAAGGTAATATACGTGAAAAATATGTCACTGATGGATCACCCTTTAGTAATTAGCAATTGTTACAGTGGCCGAAGTAAAACATCTACTGTAAATAATTCAAGAGTCTACCTATTACGGTTAAAAAAATAAGGCTATTTAAGTAAAAATCATGTCTATGTCGGAACACCCTTTAATTTTGTTATTTGTTATAACGGCCGTGGAAATTCTTTTTCTATGAATATATCAAGGGTTTACCTATTACGATTAAAAAAATAAGTCACTATACTTTAAAAACATGTCATTGTCAGAACACCCTTTAATTTTTAGTAATTGTCATATCGGCCGTGGCAAAATATCCCCTGTACAAAACTTTAAGAGTCTACCTATTACGGTTGAAGAAATAAGGCCTTATACATGAGAATCACGTCACTATCGGAACACCCTTTAATTTTTATGATTTGTTATAGTTTCCATAGTAATGAACCGCCTGTAAAAGCTTCAAGAGTCTACTTATTATCGTTCAAAACTTACATATACACGCAAAGCACGTCACTCTCGGAACACCCTTTAATTTTAAGGTTTAACTTTATATACTTGTTTAGAAAGCGAACATAGTGTTAATTACTGTCTGCAAATTTTAAATGGTTGCCTCCTATAGCTCAAGAAATAAAGACATAAAGGCAAATAACACCTCACTTTCGGAACACCCAATAAGTTTTAGTATTTATTGCTATAGCGGCCATAATTATACACCTTCTGTGAAAATTTCAAGAGTCTACCTTTTATGGCTCATAACTTAGGCCATATACATGCAAATCACAACACTATCGGAACACTCTTTAATTTTTAGGATTATTTTTTTAGACTTGTTTATAAAGCGAACTAAGTTTTAATTACTGTTTGTAAATTTTTACTGTATACCTCCTACAGTTCAAGAAATAAACACACATTTGTGAATAACACCTCTCTATCGGAACACCCTATAAGTTTTAATATTTGTTGCTATAGCGGCCACAGTTATACACCTTCTGTGAAAATTTCAAGAGTCTACTATTATGGTTCAATAATTAGGCCTTATACATGCAAATCACACCACTATCGGAACACCCTTTTATTTCTAGGTTAATTTTTTATACTTGTTTATATAGCGAACTAAGTTTTAATTACTGTTTTATAGCAAAGTGATTTTATATAAATTTTAAAGCGCTCGATTTGCTCATGCTACCTAAAATTTATCACCTGAGCCATCTGGAACCCTAATAGAGAGACTAAAGAAATTTGCACAAAAGTTATATTACCAATATTCGTGTATATGACATTATTTTTTGAACCGTAATAGACAGACACTTTAGCACAGAGTGCTGAACCGATCTTTCTGAAATATTCAGTTTGTTATTAAAAATACTGTTAGTAGCATGGAGGTGTGGTACCTCCCATACAAAATGAAAAATTATTATCCTGTATCAAGGGCACTGCATACATCATATTAACCTTAATAGATTAGCTAAAAACAGACTGAATTGGAATATTGGGTACCTCCCATATTAAGTGATAAATTATTACAAAATTAATTAGTATAGTGGGAGTATAGTGGCAGTGGTACTTCCCATAAAAAGTAAAAAATTATTATCGTGTTAATACGTATAGTCTAGCAAAAAATAGATTGGATGGAAACAGTAGGCGTCGTACCTTGCTTATAAACTAAAACATTTTTGATGTGAGAATAGTGTTCGTTTTCGAGGTTGGTTTAAAGGTTGGCCAAACTTTTCTTCCCAGTGTTTATTGTATTTTTTGTGGATAGGTGCAACGTAGCGCACAGGGGATAGGTGGTATAGTATAAAAAAAGAAAACTAAGAACTAAAGGGTGTTCCGATAGTTACCTGATTTTAAGTCTACCTTTATAGGTAGACTCTCGTAATTTTCAAGAAAGGTGTATATAACCCCCCGTCTTCATTAGACATTAACATGAGTTAACAAAAGTCAAACTTCATATGAAAAAAAAACATTATTTTTAATACTGTTTTTTTATTTATATGAAGTTTGACTTTTGTTAAGACATGTTGATAGCAAATGAAGACGGGGGTTTACAATTATAAAATAATAACAATTACTAAAATATTAAAGAGTGTTCAACAAGAAGCAGCCATTTAAAAATTTTTAAAATCAAGTAATAACAACATAAAATTAAATATTAAAGGTGCCCTGATAAAATACATGAAAAATTAATATCTTGTACCTTTTAAGTTTTAGTACGGAACCCTACGTGTGTGAGTCGTCATTAAAATGAATAATAAACGAATGCAGGGCTGAGTTGGTTTTCATTTGATTCCCCGGGGTACAATAACCTAATAGAAAAGTGGTAGGCTGACCCTATGCGGCTTTAGTTACTTCTTCAGTAAATCCTACAAAAAAAATCTTGAAAATCACAAGGTATTGCTGGTCAATTCACCTTACTTTCATTAGAGAAAACTATGCCCTCAAATTGGGGCACTCGTTCTGATGTTACGACGTCCACGTCTATATTATCCAAATTATGCAAAATTAAACAAATATTTTATGACTCTGTAGTTCTCGCCCATGATAGCGTTCGATTTTTGCTATGATCAGAAGTCAGTAATGCTGGGAACACAACTGGGAAGAACGACGAATTTTTGACCGCGAATATTCGTCGCAAAAAAAATACTTATTTGTATACGTTTCGTTTTTATAACACATATGTATGTGCATATGAAAACGCACACAATTATGACGGCAGTTGAAATTAGTCATAGGCGGTGAATTGTGAATTAAATTTATTTCCATTTTTACTTTAATAATTACTTTATTTTTACTTTATAGCATTAAAAATAACTGTACAAAATAGGAAGGAGTTAACTAGGAAAACTGTTTTTAGTTGTGTTTGTTAATGGTTCATTTTATAAGAATTATTATTTCATATGGTCACTCTATCAGATCGTTTTTTTTTTTTTTATTAGTGTTTTAATGTTTACTGACAGTCCCAACCACCGTATTCTTAAACATTTACGTACAAGCAAAAAAGATTTCATTTATTATTTTAAGGATTTACACAACTTTTTTGTTTAATTTTTTGATTATTTTTTCGTATTTTCTCTTACCTTGTGCAAACAGTAAGTAACTTTACCAATTATAACAGCTGTTATTTTTTCGTCGTTATTGTGTTTCAAACGACGAATTTACACGGCGAATTTTTCGTTGTGTTGGACGAAATTCGTCGTTCGTCCCAGTTGTGTTCTTAGCATAAGTTGTACAAAAACCTGTAAGACATACATTTACATTCTATAACATTTTTTAGGTCCTCCGCAAAGCAAGTTAGGTTGTAGTTGCAGATATAAGCTTCTTATGTGACAACAATCTTTTCCAGACCGTCCTAGTTCCTCGGTCGTCAGATGATTTATGTCTCATTCTAGTATTATCTGATTGGTCTGCTATACTGAGTGAGGTACAGTTATAATTGGTTACATTAATTAGCCATTTGCATTTGTTTTATTTTCATCTATAACCTAAAAAAGCTAAAATTTTAATTAAATGCCAGTGGAGTACCACTTAAAACTCAGATTATCATAAATTATGAATTTGGATGTTATTGGGGTATTGATGGAGCGCCATACAAAACTCAAATTGTTATATAGAAGCTGAATTTAGAAATTCTGACTGTCTATACGAAGGTATAGGTCAGGCTGCAGATACTGTAGGAGGGAGGCGTTAGTAATTCGTCTTAAATTTTTTTTGAATTTGGGATTTCCTATACAAAACTATAGCTTGGCTGCAGACCCTGAAGAAGACGAATACTGAAATGATTTTAAAATCAGAAGTCATTGGTAGAGCGCAATACAAAATCCAAAATTTTATATATTCTTCGTGACGTTTACCCTGTAAATATAAGCCTTTTAGATTTCTCCACGTTTTGAGACGTTTATGATCATTAAAATTATTTAAATTATTAAATGGACTACAAATAGAATGCCGTTTTCGATATAATTCCTTGCACAACATGTATTTAGGTTCGTTGTTCGGGGCTTAGGTTTTAGTGCTGGCAAATTCTACTACTTTCAATTACTCGATACAACTCAATACTTTTCAATTCGGTACTCAATACTTCCGTTTATATACTAGCAGAGGAAATTAATCGTCGTAGTTGGCAAATATTTGTATAAATTTATTTCTAAAAATACTACCCTAAAAGTATCGATTAACTACTTTTGTGTATTGAGTACCCAAAAAAATGTTCGCGTACTCGGTACCCACTACGCAATACTTTGCCAGCACTAACTGGTATTTTAGGTTACATCCACACTATAATGAATAATCTGAATCCATGAATTTTATTAAAATTGCTATTCTTATTCTTTGGCATTCCAGTAGCTCTCTAAATCGTTTCGTGCATTCTTTTAGTCTGATTCTAACTTAAGGAAATTTGTGTAATTGCTACTATCTGTGAATTCTTCTTTTTTCAGTTAGAGTTAATTAGCGTTTAAAAGATTTCTGGTGGATATTTAAAGAAATTAATTAATCCCAGATATGGATTCAATATAACAATTTTTTAACAAGTTTTCACTATTGCCTTGCAATGCAATAATATACCCAATACCTCAACACAAGGGAGCTGTGAATTGAACAAATACCTTTTTTTTATTTACAACTTTTTTAGTAGATGAAAGAACAGTCTATATTTAGATATTACAATAACCTTGAATTAATTCAATTTCAAATTTTACTGCCTGTCCTACAGTAAGATATCAATGTTTTTTTTAAATCAAAACACCCACTAGAATTTATTTTGTTGTTACGCTTAGGAAACCAGAATTTTGTATAACTTTTGAACAAAATAAAAATTTTTACAACGCCTTCTTTAAAATCATAAAATTGTATTCGTTCGCATAAATTAATTGACAACCATCAAGCAATTTTAAACAAACCAACAATGACATGATCAACGACTCAGCATTGGAATGACTAATAAAGTAATCGAAGAAAAAAATCACTGTAAAAATCACTGTAAAGTAAAATCATTTATTTTTTAAAAAATGTTTTGTCTTAAGAAACCAAGAACTGTGGTTTGAAATGTAGATAAGATGAAAAAGTACACTAGTCTTCCAAACTATAAATTAGGAAGACTATAAAGGAATTACAAAACAATGCTAAATTTTTTACTTAAATCTCTCGTTTTTAGGGTGCGTACCCAAAGGGTACAAACGTAACCCTATTTTTTACGCTACAATGTCTGTCCGTCTGTCAGCGCCTTTTATTTCTCGAACCGTAATAGCTAGACTCTTGAAATTTTGTACAGACATGTGTTGCCACGGCCGATATGGCAATTACTAAAAATTAAAGGGTGTTCCGCCAGTAACATGTTTTTCACGTATAATGACTTATTTTTTTAATCGTAATAGGTAGACGCTTGATATATTTATAGAAAGGGAATTGCTATGGCCGCTATAAGAAATAATAAAATTAAAGGGTGTTCCGACAGTGACATGATTTTTACGTAATTAGCCTTATTTTATAAACCGTAGTAGGTAGACTCTTGAAATGTTTACAGCAGATGTGTTACTTCGGCCGCTATAACAATTACTAATAACAAAATACTGTTACATCAGTGACATGTTTTTCACGTATATTAACTTTTTTTTTAACCGCAATAGGTAGGCTCCTTATATTTTTAAAGAAAGTGTATTACCATGACCGCTATAACAACAATTACTAAAACTTAAAGGGTGTTCCAATAATGATGCAATTTTCGCGAATATGACTTGAATTTTAAAATTAAAGGGTACCCCATAAGACATAAAAAAATTAACAACTTGAATTTTTAAGTTGTACCGATCGTAGTACGGAACCCTACGTGTTTTAGTCTAACTCGCACTTGACCGATTTATTTAATTTTCATTTCAATTGTGCTGTTATGGCAAAAAAATTGCTAAAAGCAATTTCATTGAAATTAACGTGAAAATGCATTTCTTTTTCTGAAAATTCTCTAGATATTGACGAAAATTCCCTGTTCAGTAAAATTGCGATTGAAGAGTGAAACTTGGATTTTATATTAAAATTTAATTTTTTTTTATGTTTTTTGCTGAAGTTCAGATTTAAGGTAAAATAACTTACATTGTGTAGTGAAATTGAGTTTTTTATAAAATCTAAATTTTTTGGTTGAATCCCAATTTTTTTCTGAAATTTTGAATCACTTTTTTTTTGATACAACCACCATTTTTTTGTTAAATAAAAAACATACAAATGAAATTTCGAAAACAGGCTTAAGTTCGTTTTATTCTCTCTAAGTTTGAAAGAATATTTTTAATAACAAATAATGTGATTAATTTAAAAGACAAATTTGAAAAATTTTATTTTAGACACCAGCAAACAAGGTATATTTATCTTACTAGGTAGTGTCGTCCGCCTAGCTGATTTAGTAGTTCGACATGTCAAAAGTTGTATGTGTTCAGAAATTTTATAGTATAGAAGTGAGAAAGCATTAAAACACATACACGCCTTCTCAATTTTCTTATATGTTTTTTGACATTTCGAACTACAAAGCAACAACAAAATGTCATGTTGTTCTTGTATTTTTTGTAGGGATGCCACTACCTAGGAAAATAAATATACCTTGCCAGCAAACGTAATGCTATAAACACAACTGTGACGAACGACGAATATTTCGCACCGAATATTCGTCGACAAATATAAAACACATTTGCCGACGAACGACGACGAAATTGGTTCAAGTGCCCGCATTTCTTTTCAATATAAAATATTTTAGTAAACAAAATTAGTTTTTATTTAAAGAATTGATTTCTTCTTCATTTATAGCATACAATTAAAATGAAAAATATTTTTAATTGTTCATTTTTGTTTTCAATGTAGTTTTGCTATTATTTCTTCTCTTTTAATTTATGCTTTTTTTGCTGAAATATGGTCACACTGTCAGCTGCTGAATGTAAACAAAAATTTCTTTATTGATTAACTAGCTATCCCCGGTGCGCTTCGCTACACCCATCCACAAAAAACACAATAAATACTTGGAAAAAAATTATGACCAAATTTTAACGCGAACACGCACGCTATTCTCAAGTCAAAAATATTCCCATCCAACCTGTTTTTTGCTAGACTATACGTATTAACACGATAACAATTTTTTACTTTTAATGGGATGTGCCACTTCCAGTATTCTTATCCAGTCTGTATTTTGCTTGACTATGCACATTAGTATGAGGATTACTTGTGCAAAGTTGCAAGTACCTCTAGGTACGCGATAATAATTTTTCACTTTGTATAGGAGGTACCACGCTCTCCATTCAAATTCAGTCTGTGTTTCTCTACACAATTTATCTTAATATGGGGGTTACTGATGCAAAATTAAAAGGCGCTACCTATTGCAGTTCTCTAGATACAGGATAATAATTTTTTACTTTGTATGGGGGGTACCACACTCACTGTCCCAATTCAGCCTATGTTTTTCTAGAGTATATGTATGGGTATGGGGTTTACTTCTACCCACTTTGAAGAACATACCAATTATAGTTCTCTATATACACAACAATAATTTTTCACTTTGTATGGGAGGTACCACGCCCACTGTCCCAATTCATTCTGTATTTTGGCAGACTTTGCGCCTTAGCATAAAGGCTACTCTTGCAAAGTTTCAAGGCGCTATCTATTGCAGTTCGCCAGGTACACGATAATAATTTTTTACTTTGTATGGGCGGTACCACGCCAACTATGCTATAACTCAAGAACCAATACATATACAGAGACCGTTTGTACATAAAAACCTTGGTATTGACGTCACCTTTCATATAAACTTTGCGGAATCAAAATCGGTTCACGCATTCCAGAGAACATCAATTTCTAACACAATGCAACTTTTTTTTTGTATATACAGATTCAAGTATACAATTTGATAAAAATGCATAATCGTAGAACTATTATCGAAGAAGTGAAAAAAACAAATGTTTATACATATAACCTGGTATCAAAGGATGTAAAAATATTCAAAAAAAAAAAACGGAGAGTTGGTAAGTATGGACACTTCTTGAAATTTTGTTCGGCCTATTTTCGAAGAAATGAAAAACAACAAATTTGTATACATATAACCTGGTATCAAAGGACATAGAAATATCCACAGAAAAAAGGAGATTTGGTAAAGTATTGGCACTTTTTAAAATTTTGTTCGTCCTTATTGTGTTATGATCGACGTATAGGGAACAAATTTTTTGTCGACGAATTCGTCGTACTGTGCGAGGTTCGTCGTTCGTCCCATTTGTGTTTATACCATAATGCACTATCATTCGCCTTCAACATTTTTCGCATCTAATTCGGACTTCAAAATTTCATCCTTACGTTATTAAAATAGTTCGACTAATTAAATTTAATCTCTATATAAAAAAAATCAAATGTCGTTCGTTGGTAATTGCATCACTTAAGAACGGCTGCACCGATTTGGCCAAGTTTTTTTTTTAATCTTCATCATAACCCAACTTAGGTTTTTACGGAGATAAAAATTGACCACGCCCACTTTTTATGTACTTTTATGAGAACTATAATAGGCAGATCTTTGAAATTTTACACCAGTATTAATATACATAGTTTAGCAAAACAGAGGTTGGGTTGGATTGGATTAGTAGGCGTGGTACATCCCATACAAAGTGAACCATTTTTTATCGTCTACTTGGAGAATAGGTAGAATCTTGAAACTTTGTACAAGTAACCCCCATACTAATGTGCATAGTGTAAAAAAACAGACTGAATTGGGACGGTAAGCGTGGTACCTCCAACACAAAGTGAAAAAAATATTATCGTGTACCTAGGGAACTACAATAGCTAGAGTCTTGAAACTCTGCACAAGTAACCCTTAAACTAAGCAGAATACAGACTGGATTGGTACAGTGGGAGTAGTACCTCCTATAAAAAGTTAAATATTATTATCGTGGGAATAGTGGAGTCGAGTTAAACATTAGCCATACTTTTCTTCCAAGTGTTTATTGTATTTTTTGTGTATGTAGCGGGGATAGCTAGTATTCAATAAAAAACATTATTAACATAGTAATGTTAGATGTTGTGATATTAGATACTAGCTTTGCCTGCCACTTCGTAATTGTCCTTACAATATTTTGTTCGATTTTGTTTTGGAAGTAGTCCACACCAAATTTTCAGACTCTTACTTTAATGGTGCCTCAGATATAGTGTATGTGTTTACTTTGTATAAAAGTACCCATCTCTCAACAATTACTCTGCAACTTAGGATTTAGATAAAATTATAAAATTTATATAAAATTCTAAAATTATAGTAGAGTCCTGTAAATTTCGTTTAAAATTTCCGGTAACAAAAATAAAAGGTGCTGCCAAGTTTGCAGTACCATTAAATTAATAAAATTGTGTACATTCACTACTTTTTCTCTTGGAAATGAGATATTTTTACGGGAAAAATTTTGCCTATATTTGAACCGAAATCTAAGCTACCTCCTCACAAAATTTTATTAAAATTCA
The DNA here is from genome assembly GCA_949628195.1 of Phasia obesa. Lineage (NCBI taxonomy): Eukaryota > Metazoa > Arthropoda > Insecta > Diptera > Tachinidae > Phasia > Phasia obesa. Next base: position 116,639,732 of record OX451219.1, on the reverse strand, counting down.
TTAGTTTTTACGTTATTCGAGCACAGAAAGACATACAGTTACAGTTTTATTATATGTATAGATGTGCTTAATAGTACAGAATGTGATGCCAGATGTTTATTTCTGGCTGTGTAAAATGTTTGTGTGTTTTCTTCTATTTTCGGTTTTTCAGTGATTCTAAAACATTTTACTCAAATACACCTCGCAACAAAACTTTATTTCAATAGCGTAGAAAATAAAGATTTTTCAAGCAAAGGCTTTTACAAAATTACATTTGAACATTGCAGTTTCTATTATGTTTTTACCTTCTCGTGTAAATTTACAATTATTTGAGTTTGGCACTTTCTACTTGAAACCAACAAATATTGATGTGGAAAGACATCAATATTCGATTTTTTAATGAAATTTCGATATTTGTTAAAAAAAAAAAATTAAAATAATAGAACGGAATTAAAATTTGTTGGTAAAATAGGAGGAAAAGGTGATTTGGTAATCTAGAATATTTTATCTGAATTTTCGGTTTTCAATACAACAAACGAAAAACCAATAAAACAGAAAAATACAATATGGGAAAAAAGTAAAGAAAATAGAACAGGTCGCCTCTTTTTAACCATATCTGTATCATTTATAGACCAATAGCGCTAAACTTAATAGCAAAACTTTAGAAACTATGTCTGAAAGATAAATTTGTGGGCTTAAATTTTCTCTACCTCTTCCGATGCCTTGGCAAAATTTATTTCAACCCGAACACAGACGGCTGGAGAGACAGAGAGTCGCTAAATCGTCTTAAATATATACAGAAAAAAGTTGTACCATCAATAACTTTCAGATACAAATTTAATACAATGTTTTATTAATTCAATTATTTATTTAATTACAATTTTATTTTGTTCTTTCTTAATTAAGTATATAATTGAATCAATTATTAAATTAATCAAAATTGTATCTGACAACTTAATTGGTGTAGAAATATTTTCTGTGTATAAAAATAAATAAAATAAATTTTTGGTATAGTGTTGAGAGGTCTTTAATCATAAATAAATAAACAATAAATTTTTGGTAAAATAATTATTTTTAGTTATTTTTGGTGATATCACTTTCTTATATTTAATATATTTTTCAAACTCAAGTTTATGGTGAAATAACGATTTTTTGGTTAAATCAGTCTTTTTCAAAACCATATTTTTGTGAATTTTCGAATTTTTTTTTACACTTATTTTTATTAATTTTAACAACATTATAATCGCCCGCGCTAAATCTCTTAAACCCTTTATATATAATTTATGATATTACATTAGAGTCATATGTTTTCGATCTTGCATATTTTTGAAATATACAGTTTTATTCAAAATTATGGAAGTTGCACGGCATATATTAGCATGTCAACCCACTGTGCCACCTTGTACGTTTAACAACCTTCCCCTTACCCATATCCATTATTGCGATTAAAAGCTACAAAATATAACGGAATAACAATAAAAATTTGATTAAATGACGTCAAAAATTGATTAGAACAAACGTGGCGTGATTTTTGTCTTAAAGACCTCATTCTTTCTTTGACATCCTCTTTTTGAAAGACTATAAAAATAATTTAAATATACATATTTTATAAATTATTTTGTCCATAAATTATTTTATTTAAGCTGATTGAAATATTCTTTTTAACTCATAGCTATTTAGAATGATTGATGATAATCAAAAGCCATTAGACAGTGTTTTTGCTACCCACAACGACTTAACGACTTAAAAAAATTTGTTTGGAATTTAATATTTTTTAAAAAAAGAAGATAAATTTTATTTATGAATTAAAGGAAAAAATTGTATTTTTTAAAAACATTTACAATCAAATTTATAGTTCATCAACCCTTAATTGCAAGTTAACCATAAAGGAAACATGTATTTTGTTGTGACAATCAAATTTATTAGTCTACCTTTATTTACATTATGCAAGCTTCTTGCAGCAATTCTTACTTCGTTGGTGAAAGAAAAATAAAGGAATAGAAAGGCGTTCCACCTTGCAAGAACATTCTGTCATTTGTAGTTTTAAACCTGAAACTAGCTACATACAGAGAAATAAAGCTTGATGCAATAAAAACGCAATAGCTAGCTTAAGGCTGAAAACTTACAACAAGAAAAATTGCATAGATTTCACGAGGACTTAGTTTCGATTTAGATTAAGCAGCAATTCTGTGCTTTTAGGAGAGACAGAGAGAAGGGAAGAAGTTACACAGCCTTGCTTGTACTCGCATTTCATTTATTTTTGTTCAGTGTTTAAAAAGCTACTAGTATTGTAGCAAAAGCACTAAAAAAACAGATTTTTCAATGGCTAAATTAAAAATCAAAACACAATGGCTAACCGATGCTAGCCTGAAATAGCAATCACAAGTACTAAAAACAATGCTTTTTTTTTCTTTTTTGATTAAGTACATAAATGATTTAATTAAAAAATTAGTCAAATAAAGGCTGCATCGGACACTCCTTGCTGATGGCGTTATACACAATCGGTGTATGATGAACGACGTTAGCATTTTTACTGATGGTTGTCTTATGGACGGAATGGTTATCTTGTGGACGGAATATGGGGAAGTACGTCTCCGTTTACCAGGTAGAATTTCTTGGGTTGGATTGGCATTGGATTACTTGCTGGATAGGCGGTAGCATGGAAGAACCAACTGGTTGTCAAGTGCGGTTATATAATGCATGAGGCAGGTCAACGTGTAGTAAAAATTAGTGCAGGAGTTTTTTTTAAAACATCAGATGAACCTCGGTTAATGAGATAACATTGATATGGATTAAACGACACGTATGCACAGCGGGGAATGATTTATATGCTATGATTTTCTGTGGACCAGAACCCAGGGTAGCACTACGAAATGGGCTAATGCGAGAGAAGATCTACAATAGGTGAACTCATTAAACCTGAAAAGGTGGAGGGAGACTACAACATGTAGACAGGCCCGAATAGTGCTCAAAGAGTCCCTTGGCAGGAAGGCCAGTAGGTTGTGCAGATATGATAGAAGTGCCTTAAGCTGGATAATTGCATTAGTAACGGGTCATGCCAACTTCAAACAGCATCTAGCCAAGTTCAAAATTGCTGACTGTACCTTGGAGACGTTGAGAAGGTAGCACACAATGTGTGTAAATTTCCAACACTTAGGACCACGGGTAGCAAAAAGGAGATCTCCATGAAGGGAAAGAAGGCCGACAGTTACCAGTCGACAGTCTGCAATCACTAAACTCAAGAGTAAATTCTGATGGTAGCACGTGACTCAATGAAAGTAAGGTTGCCGTAAATTACAAATCATTGAGGACGGAAACAGTTCGAAAAGGGACCCATAAAGGAAGCGGTTTGCTTCGATATCACCTTTGGACATAATTCTGAATAGTTCTTACTCCACACTAAATTTATACAGGTCTACCAGTAATGCCTACCTAGCGTTTATCTGGGCGTAAGTATAAAACTTACCTGCTTTAGTCAATTGATTTATAAATGTTTATGGCTTTCTTCGTATCTTTTAGAAAAAAAATTAAAAAAAATCAAGTGACGAAGGGATCATTACGAATGTACTGCAATTTTTCATACAAAATATATATGTGTCTGGCCAGACCCACTGCGGTACTAATATGACATAGGTTTCAAAATATTCTTCTAACTCCTTTTCTGCTTACTTTTTTCGTCCCGTTTTTTCACCATCAGAAAGCCAAGAAATTTTCAGAAGGGTACCTGAAAATTCAAATTTCTAGCTATATTGCAAACACTTTTAAAATGCAAAATAAATTGGAAAAGGTCTGGCCAGACCCATGACTGTAACGGAGGAAAATTAAAAAAAATTTACCAAATATTTTTTCTAACTTTGAAATTTGTTGGCGACGTATTTCTTTAACTCATAATTAGCCAGGTTATCAACCAATAATTATAATAGTTTCTTTCGCTTCTTCCAAAATCTGCAGGTCGACCTAGACCTTTCTACAGAAAGCGAAAATTCCTAAATTCAGCTTTACAAATGAACTCAAAATGGGTTTTGACTGTAAAATATTAGGTTATAAATGATAATAAAGCGAATTCCTGGATCAGATTTTTCACCACCTTATTGGCCGCAAACCAATCAGCCAATGAGAAAGTGAGACGTAAATCACAAAGAAGGCTGAGAAACAAGGATGGCCTGACTGTCCTTAAATGTCCGATAATGACAATGTCCCGTGCATTTGTTTATCCGCTCTGGTGGATAACTTTACAACTGTAGTTTTTTGTTTCGTTCTACAACAAATGCAACATTCGATTGTTTGGTTGTTATGCCATCAACTGTATTCCATAAACACTATATGCGATCCCGTAGCTATGGTTAATACCAAACACGCTAAAACAACTTAAGTCTACTTTTTAATTCAAGCCCCAATTAATGTTCTCTCTCCTATACGAATTTAATTTACAATTCGTTTAACCAATCAACCAACCATCCAAGTACTTCAAATTTATTTATAATTATTTTTTTATTTTATTTATCATGTTGTTTAATGTTAAATAAAATACATATCAAAGTCAAATAGTCAATCAAATAAAAAAGTGTAAAAAATTGTGAACTGTTGTTGTTGAAAAAAGTTAAGTGTAAATTTGGATATTTGTGTTTCTTTCGAAATTGTTATAACAAATTCTTTTTTCAAATTATAATAATTAAAAAAAGCGAAGCGAAATTTATATTTTATTGCCAAAAACAACACAAACAAAAAATATTGGGGAAAATATTGAAATTGTTAAGTTACCATGACAGATTTATTAACAAAAGAAAAACAATTTATGAAATTAAACGAAGAATTGGATAGAATAGCAAAAACAGCGGCCTCGTGCCAAGAAGGGGCTACTCTTAAGGCGGATAACAGATTTCAGACGTTTCAAAAATCAAAAGGTCCCACTGCTCTGTTGCGAAAACATGGAGGTGGTGATGGAATTGTGGAAATAATTGATGCAACAAATATTAGAACAAATGCAACAGCTGCAAATAAAGCAACTGGAGGAGAATCATATCGTTCATCTAGTAGACGTAATTATAGCAACTCAAAAACTTTATATTTACATATTTAAAAAATTATTTAAAACCTAATTTTCTGTGCAATTTAAGAGCCTGCCTCTTCATCTTCACGCGGTGCTTCCACACATACATCCTATGTTCCGCAATATATTCAGAAACCAAGATGTAGCTCTCAAACCTATAATCGTGTCAGCAGTAGTCGTGTTTTGCCCACAAATCATTCAGCGTTCACTGTTAAATATCGTAATCCTAAATTTTTAGAAAGTCCTTCTTTGGAAGTGCTGGTTAGAGAAGAAAGTTCCTCATTAAGATGTAAAAAGGCGCCCTCCAATATTAGCGGCCCTAACTCGGGGGCAACTGGCGATAATATTTCGACGGGCCGGCATTCCTATACCAGTAGTCATGAAGTGTCTACAAAAAAGAACTTAAGCTCAGAGGGTGTAATAAAGTAAGTTAAAAATATTAATTAATATTATTAAAATTAAAATGTTAAAAGTGATCTTCATATTTGATACAAGAAGATTTCTGGTTCTTAGTCAGAAAAAAAGAGGTGAAATATGATAAAAATTGTTCATTTGTGCTCTTTTAATCGAAAAGCTTTAAAAAAAAAGTATGCCCGAGGTATTCAAGTTTGGGGGGTTCACCACAAGCCTCTTTATGCCCTAGGGGACCGGCGGCTCTCAGCTCCACTCAAACTCACCTTTTGCTTTGCCTCATTATGATATCCTTAGTGGTTCATGAGCTACCAAATTATTTCCAAAATAAAATTTATACCGCTGTGAGCCGTTCCATCAGTTTGCAATAGATTAAACTTTAAAACGAATTCGATGTGAAAACGATGTATATGCTATGCGTGATTATCAAAATACACTCTAAAAATCAGGAGCAATATTGATAGCTTCCCATTGACAGCCTTTGGGTTCAGAACTCTAAAATTATTTGTGTTTTATTATGGTCTAGAGAATATAATTATTTTAAATGTAGGGGGAGTATTGAAGCAGACCGCTTACTTCATGGGTTCCTTTTCGAACCCCTTTCGCCATCAATAATTATATGCAGCCATATTAAATTATGACAACCTTATTTTCATAGAGTCACGTGCTACCACCAGCCTTTACTCTGGACTTTAGTGATTTCAGACTGTCGACTGGTAACTGTCGTCCTTCAATCTCATCACTAGTGCTGGAAAAGTATTGATAAGTGGGTATCGAGTACCGAGTATTTAATTATTTTTTTGAGTACTCAATGTAGTTAGTAGTAGTTACTCAATACTTTTAACGCTTTAGTTTTAGAAACAAATTAAATAGAAAATTAAATGACTTTTTTAAAATTCTGACTAACAGTGCGTCTCTATTATCTAAACAAAAGTATAGAGTACTATTGAGTACCCAATTGATAAGTATTGAGTAGTATCGAGTAATTAAAAGTAGCAGAAATTGCCAGCATTACTCATTACGTAGCCTCTAATAACTGCTAGCATTTGTTCAAGGCATGGGTCCCCCCAAGCTTCTACCAGTGGTCCTTAATCTTATGCTAGCTAATTCCGGACATTCACACACAATGTGCGTTCCCGTTTTAGCCTCTTCCAGGCAAAGTCTTCAAGTATCATCTTTTATTTCATCTTGACTAGATGACCATCACCTATCCAACTTGAAGTACATCTAGAGACTAAAATTATCGGATATTTTACCAAAAAAAATCTTTTCCAGATTCCTTAAATCCAAAATTATTATTCTTGAAGAAGACCACGGACGCATATCTGAAGAAATGTCGACACAAAAAAATTTACTCGACAAAGCTTTGGAAAACACCAAATCTCTAGAGCAGCAAAAAGAACAGACTAAGTCCAAAAATGCATCTCTATCCGAACAATTAGCAAAAACTGAAAAACTGCTGGAAGAAACCAACAAGCGTTTAAAGGAAAGCAGCATAGAACAAAACGCCCAACAAAAGGAACTGGTTGCAGCTAAAAGGGAATTAAAACTCATAATGCAAACCAATGCTAATCTAGAGAGAAGACTGTTTAGAGCCAATGAAGATTTGGAGAGTACCCGCAATACATTGGGTTTAATGAAGACTGCCGAACGGGAACAAAAAGAAGCAAATAGAAAAGAGCTGGAATCCAAAGAGATTCAAATCAAAAGTTTAAAAAAACAAAGAGCTAATCTGTTGAATGCCTACAAAAAGCAATTGTTTTTAATCGATAATCTGAAAAAACAAAATATTTTACTCGAACAATCCAAAATGTTGGACTTTGGAGAAAAAGAATTTGCCAAAGTCATAGACTGGAATGTTAAAAGTTAAACATTAAATTTTAGTCACCTTTGCACATATTTATACAGCAAATACTTCACAAAATACCCTTAACAAGAGATTTAATAGTGTTTGCCATAACTAAAATTAATTTATTAAAAAAAAGCAATACTTGCTGCCTTGGTATCAATAACGAATGTACATACAGTGTGGCAAATGTTCTGTTTCCATGGCGTTTCTTAAATTTGAAAACTGTTTGCAAAAATAAAAATTACCACCATTTAATACAGAAATAAACTATTTTTATTTATTTTACCCGGCGTTACCTGGGATCTCCTTAAGCACCTTTCTAAGCACAAACGTAAACATTTTTAAAATCACATGAGAAAATATTATAAACCAGTTTTATTTTTTATAAATATGGGGGAAAACATTTATCATAAACAGGGTTCTAAAAATCAAGTGATTTTACCCTGTTCTGTAAATCACATAATTTTGTATTTTTATGTGATTTTAACTTTGCAAAACCACAGGAAAGTCTCTGGCTTTTATTAGCCTAGGCTAACATTGTTGACTCGAGTAGGTTTAAAATGAAAGCAGTGTAATCTATGAGCTTGTTAGGGCATTATTTGCGGGGCCATAGCCATTTCTAGGTTAGGTTAAGCGGGCCGCCCGCATTAAAACGATGTCACTCGTAGACCATTAAAATGCTCATTGTGATGCCCCTTGAGCTTTTCGCAAAACCTATCACGCTAGCCAATGTAACGCCGCTAAGACAGTCTAGGTCCAGAAAGAATCGTTGGCCCAAGAGTATAACTCTACGTTCTGGCAGAGCCGGGCAGTGGTATAGAATGTGTTGAACTAACTCTTTCAACTCCTCATCCACAGGGTTCCCATACGCTCCGACATACGTGCAATCATATAGTGGCCCGTTAAGATGCCTACTAAAAATGATGTCAAGTTTTTGCCGAGGGCCCGAAGTCCCTTTGTCCTTTTTTTTTGTCAATTGCGGGCAAAGGAATTTGGAGTTTGAAAGTGGTTATTATAGACTACAGGAGAGCCATTTGTTTAATATTTCGGCCAGGAGAGTGCTGATGTCCCCGTGTATTTACCACGGCCAGGATCAGACCGTTCCTTGCAAATAGATCGGATATCTCATTTCCACGATTGCCCCCATTGAAAGCACTTCAATACACATTTCGACTTCACTTCTTTCAAATCAAGGTCCTTAGTGACGGCTAGACTGTCCACAAAAATATCAACAGCCGTCGCCTACAAAAAATTATATCATATATTTCAGCCTGGAACATGATTCAGGTATCCGATAGCCTGAGTAAGATCGAAAGATGAAGATCTTCAGATCCGATCCTTTTCCCGCGCCCGTCTTGGAACCGTCTACAAATATCGAAACTACATTGTGTAGAGTTAATTTTATAATTTTATACGCGCATTATATACGAATTTGATCGAACAGTATTTCCAGACTGGCCTGAGAAGTTGACCTCATTACACCAGTTACTGCGATAATTTTCTACAGCAAAAGATTTGTCCATAACAGGGGTCAAGTAGTCAGACTGCTCCCGACCTACCTGATAAAGAATTGTGCCTTGTCAAACATGACTCTCTGAGTCTTAAGGCTGACCTAACAGACACGTATTTGATACGGATTTGATCGAACATTATTCTCAGACTGGCCTGAGGAGTTGACCTCATTGCACCAGTTACTGCGAGACTCGATAAACTTTAGACCATGTCTGAAAGAGAGAGGAGTACTTTAGTGTCCACAACTTTCCATCTAACAAGTGCTCTATAGGTGAGGATAGGCCTTTTGATGAAGAGAACCAATTCAGTCGGATTCTTGAGTAATGAGTTTTCTAGACTAATGGAGTAAAGTAAACAAAAACGTAACAATTTAAACTATAACAATGGCGGTGTAAAAGTGGGAAATATAAATCTTGAAAAATCTAAATATTGAGATATCAAAAAAAAATATAAATGCAGAGAGCAGTATATATGACCCCTAAATGTGTAACTATCTGCCAAAACTCTTTGTCATTGACTAATTTTTGCTACGCACTGTACATCTCTATATACAAGCATGTTTATGGGAAATCCACCCTTTTCTCTTAAATTGTATTTTTCAATTTATTTCAAGTTATCCTAGCTAATTAATATCCTTAGAGACTAAAGGGAAAAATTAATTGCCTTATAATAATCTTGTTTTTGATTTTCGAAACGAAAGAATTTAGTATATAAGCTTGACCAACAGCCAAGAAAATCATCAGTTTCCATCTGCATCTTCAGCTCTACACTCATCTTCAAGTGTTCATTGTTCAGTCGTGTTTTCTTGCTCTAAAGATACTATAAAAATGTTTGCTCTACGTTTTTCCGTCTGTTTAATTGTCATTGCTTTCATCATGGCCGTAGTCATGTTGAACTCCAGCGAGGCCGCTTATCGTAAGCCTCCCTTTAATGGCAGTATCTTTGGTAAACGTAATAGTGTTGGTGAGTATTTGAAAATTTTCTTTTTTTAATTTTTTCTTATAAAATTTCTTTATGCAAATTTCATTATTTTTAATTTAAGAATATGACAATGCTAAGGCTGTTACCGCCATGTGTGAAATTGCCATGGAGGCTTGTCAATCCTGGTTTCCCCAAACTGAAAACAAATAAGTCAATGAATAACGCTAATGGTTGGATAATGTGAACTTGACTAACGATCACGAATTATTATTAATAATATTTTGTTTACTTACAATAAAAATATTTATATAAATTTGTAATTAATCCTGAAATAAATAAAATTCATAATTAAATACATTGTAAATTAACCGAATACTATTCTTTGGATTCCGTTTAGAATATAAATGTTAAAGCTATTTTGATAAAGATTGTTGTTTTTCGGTAAATATTTTCTTCACTTTGTTTTCGCCATTTATTAATCGATTTTTCTAGTTTTCAATTACATAATTTTCAAAACTATATCTGATATATCGGTATACTTAAGAGTTTTACAAGTTGTCTAGAATCCTTAAAAGATAAATTTTCAGATCAACACCGGCAGAAAGGCTGATGAACAGATGAACATCATTAAATCAAATCCAAAACAAATCGATTGTTTTCAGTAGAAATGTCCTAACTCGTTAACTGAGAAAAGCTACTTTATTTTTTTCTCAAGTATCATAGACATAGCTCTGTTCAGTAACTGAATTCACTATCCTACACAATCGTACGATTTAATCACAAAATAATCTGACAGAATTCTGTCCTACTTAAAAAATCGTTTCAATCGTTGTAGATGCCACACTATCATACAAAACAAAATTTTGCTACTCTGGTCGCATGGAAAAATACTATTTTATGATTTTTTCGAAAGATTATCAAATCGTACAGACTGTCTAAAAGTCTGTCACACACATATGTACATTTCTAATCCACACTATTATACTTTTTTAGCACACATGCTGTTTTTTCCAGTTCGTACGACTGAGTATGATAGTTAATAATGGCCTTTGATTCGAAAAACTACAACGAGAGAGTAAAACAAGAGAATAAAAATGTGAAAAGAAGAAAATGACTTCTAAGTTTTTACTAGCAAGGTATATTTATTTTACTAGGTAGTGGCATCCCTACAACAAAACAAGAACAACATGGCATTTTGTTGTTGATTTGTAGTTCGAAATGTCAAAAAACATAGAAGAAAATTGAGAAGGCGTGTATGTGTTTTATTGCTTTCTAACTTCTACACTATAAAATTTCTGAACACTTACAACTTTTGACATGTCGAACTATTAAATCAGCTGGGCGGACGACACTACCTAGTAAGATAAATATACCTTGTTTACTAGCAAGAATTTTTCAATCAGCTGTTCGGTATTTTGTGTTAAAAATATTTGGCATTGAAAAAATTGTATAAAAAAATAAAGTTTTGCAATATTAAGGAAAATGTCAGTATTTAAACTTCTTTAAAGTGACATTTCTGGCTAACAACGGTAGATTACTTTATGTTTGCCCTTAAAGTACAAATACGTTTACATAGGAACAAGTTTTAATTCCTTCCTGACGCCACCTTAGTCTTCCTGCTAATTATTTCCCAGTAAAGCGTTCATTTACTTTTTCATATTTAGGAGAGTAATTATGTAAATTTCTGTTTTACTCCAGTAGCTAGTTTCTGCTAGGAATATTACTGAACAGATGTATTGTCAAAAACAATTTTATAACTTCAGATACTGGCATTTATTTTATGAAATTTTATTTCATATTGCGTTTTATTAAGCTTAAAAAAGTTATAATATCAAAAATGTTATTTTAGTCTTAAATTATTATATTATTTTAATCTTAAAATAATGTAAATGTATTAACTTAATTGCTAATTGTGATTGTTTTTTTTTTACGTCGATTATGGATGGCAACCTAACCTTAGTTGCGTTGTCAGTTGCCGAAATTGTATTACGTACGGCAACTGGCAACGAAAAGTTGCAACTAAAATTGCCAAAATGACAACCATAAATATGTAGTTGCTGTTGATTTTTTACAGATTATAAAGTACTAAAACTGAAAAGAAAATTTGTTAATCGCAAATTTTTGTATATTTAATATTTTATGTCATATTTAACACAAAATTTATATATTTCTTAAAACTGAAGATTTCAAAACGGAAAAAGAAGAAATTTACAAGAGTCTCAGCAGTTAATACAAGAAAAGGAAAACAATCGACACTTTGCTCTTGGCGGTCGGTCTTTTGGAAATAATCATTCTATTTATTTTTTTAATTCTACAGATAGATGCTTAACACATTCATAGTTCATAACCACTAGAGCACTGAAATTATTAAAAGGTATAACGTATGTATATTGGCCCCTTTCTGCGTTGTTCACGTAATTCCAAATATAGGATCTGTAATGCAACAAAAGAATAACGATGATACAAATATTCCGTAATTTTATAGACACATCTTTTATCAACACCTGGTCCCAGCTTTTCAACTTAAATTTACGAGTGTGTTTAGGTACATTTTTAAAAAAATTAGTTATTAATTTAAAAAGAATTCATTGGACAAAACTTTACACATGAAATAATAATTTGTTTGTATTATGTTTGTTATTTATTAAAAACTTTTTGATTGTTTATTTTTATTTTCAGTTGCTAGACTGTCAAAATAGCATTATCGATAACAACTGAAGAAAGTTGCCTTGCTAATACCAAATTTTTCCCCAGTTAAGAATCGCCCTTTTAAAAAGAAATTTATATGTCAATTATGGATGGCAACCAAACTTTAGTTGCGCTGTCAAAGACAATGCAACTGGAATTTTTATTACGTACGGCAACTTTTTGAAGTTGCCATAAAGTTATCGATAATGCTATTTTGACAGGAAATAAATGTAAATAATCAAAAAGATTTTAATAAATAAGCAAGTAATTCAAAGTAAATAAAAAAATATATAAATAAAATGATTATTTCCAAAAGGCAACACGTAGATTATTTTTCCTTTTCTTAAATGAAATGCTGAAAGTGTGTATTTTTGTTACTTTTACCGTGTTGAAATCTACAATTTAAAGAAATTTAATGTATGTATGTATGTATATTATATAAATTTTGTTTTGCGCTTATTATATACTTTTTGTTTGAAATGTATAAACTATTAAATAAACTATTAAATATAAATATATTATATAAAATATAATATTTTATGAAAAATAAATCTATTTTTCTTTAGATTTACCGCATTTTTTGGCCTAATCTGAGAGAAAAATTCAACAGCAACCACAAATTTACACATAGTTGCCAATTTGGAAACTGCAATTAACAACTTTTAGTTGCCAGTTGCCATACGTAATACAAATTCGGCAACTGAGGTTGGGTTGCCATCCATAATGGACCTATTATTCAAATATGTGATATACTAAAATCGTTTTCAAACGCGATCATAGCGAACTTCTATTTCCTATTTCTCTATATTTTTTCCGAATTCATAATTATTTTCCACTCTGTACCTTCGATAATAGGAAATGTGAAATTATTACATGAGGTACTTTGTAATTATTTTAAATATTCGATTCATTTGAAAACGATTTGAATTGCATCGTATACCCAATAAAAACAATTTTTCAACATCATTTACATAAAAAAAAACCTAAATATTACATTTGAGGAAAATAAAAATAAATAAAGTCTTTAGTTTTTACATAATAGTTTTTTTTTGTAAAGTAGACTTTAGTTCGTATTTTAGCTCTTGTAACTACAAAAAATAATATGCGAGTGTTCCTCCAACAGGTCAGAAGCACAGAAGTTTTCTCCAAAGAACTGCTGATAATAGGAAATGGACAAATTCCGGTAAATACTTTAATATACATTAGGTTGACCGCACGCGTAATTTTAGCAGCGCAAGACATTGGTGTCAATGGCTTGAATTGAATGATTCAAAATTAAGTTTCGGGATATGTACTTAGAAAACCAAAACGATGTCGTCAATTTTCCAGTGTAATTCCTAAGCTCTTTGGATTTGTTCGTCATGCCGCCTCACCATGCTTCTTTAAGGATCTGACATCATTATGCTACAAAATATTTATGGCCTCAAACTGTGCAATGGAACCCGATTAACCGATTGCGACGAAGCTAATGAACAACGTAATTGTATCAAGGATTTTTAAAGTACCGTTCAAGGGAGTAGAATTCCGCGAATTCCAAATATTACTGTTAAAAAATAACTCTATATTCACTATCAGATTACATTTAGTATTTTTTGTTAAAGCGCCGTAGTAAAGCAAATTTTGTAAAATTTCAGAACTCTATATTTTACGGTTCTAGAAATATAAGACATTGTTGTGAAAACAATAGGGTAATTTTTTTTTTAATTTTCAAAGCATGTTTTACTATAAATAAAGCGAAAAATATTATCTGCAAGTGAAATGCAGGAAAATAAAAAATTTGGATAGTTTTATTTTCGAGCAGCGTTGCCAGATTTTTCTGTTTTTTTGCAGTTTTTCGAAATATTGACAAGTTTATAGTATTTTTTAAAGTTTTTCTGGACTTGTCAGTTTTTTTTATAGATTTTTATAGTTTTATATATTTTTTTTTTTATTAAAATCAGTTTTTCAATTTCAATGTTCTCAGCCACTCGTTGGCCTTTTTTGCATCTCTGACCATAAAGTTTTTCACACAGTTTAAGTGTTCTTGAAGCAAGTCTGATTATTGTAGGAACGAAAAAGAGCAGTATTTCTGTTCAAAAAAATATAAAATTAAATAAAAATTTTTTTTATTTACATTTGAATGACCTTAAAAGGCCGAATAGATATAAAATTCTATAAAAACAACATATATTACTGAAAAAAGGTCGAGAAAATTATATACAAAAATTAAAACTTGTAGCATGAACACTTGCCATATGTGAACTAGGTATATTTCTTTTAATGGTCTTCGTTTTTGCGAGCAAATAAAATAAAAACATTACGTGAAACTGAGAACTTGTAAAATACCCATGAAAATCCTGATTAAAGCCCCCAACACTATAAGGTTATATAGGACATTTTGCAAATAAAACCATGAAAAAATGTTATTTTATTCAAAAGCATTTACCTTTAATTAGAAATTTAACTTATAAAAATTAAAATGAGCCTACAGACGATACATATTACAGATTCCCCACTTCTTTCGTTAAATAAAATGAATGAAAATATTCATTTTATTTTTTCAAAATATATAGGTTTTTTCTATTTTTTTTTTTTTTAAGATGGCAACGCTGCTACCGAGCAAAGTTTTTCGTATTCGGATTGCAGAGCAGGGTAAAAAAAATTAATTTTTTTTTAATTATTAAAATACGTTCTTAAGCTTAAAAATTATTTTTTTAATTAAAGTGTTATTTAAAAAAATTTCACAGCTTTAAAAAAATATTGCAAAATATCAAATCTGTAAAAAATGTATTTCTTCTTAATTTTGTAGTAGTTTATTAAACAAGCAAATTTTTTAATACTTAAACTTATACTTTTTTAAAGACTTTTGAATATATAAAAAAATACTTAAAGTAATAATTATTAATTTTTATGAATTAATTGTCATTAAAAAAGAATGGACTACAAAAATGTAGAAAATATATAGAGCAGTTCAACCATTAAAATTGTAATCAGTTTTGTTTTCAGTTTCTGGGCACTGTGCGGCGTCTTTGGCGTAATTCACTTATATATTTACGTAAATATGTCATATAATCGGTCATAAAACTGGTGTACGCCTGAAAAGGTAATAAAAATAGTAAATGTAAAGGTTAGTTTTTATTAAGTATTTTTGTTTCTAATTTAATTGTATAAACAAGACGAGAAGGTAAGATTTTAAAATGTTAAAAAGTAGCAACAAGCTTTCAATCATTTACTAAAAATGTTTTAGCAAAATTTTTTGTAATGACTACCAACAACTCCATTAAAAACTAAACTTCACTAACACATGATTTAATGGACTAATTTATTTTACCTTTCGTTGTCTGGGGTCCACTCTTAGGGTCATATTAGAAGTGTTGCAATTAACAACCCCTTAATAGTATTTGTTCACTCGCGGATGAAGTGAAGAAGAGAAGTAATTGAAAAGTATTGAGTAACACCAACTAATTGAGAGTAATAGAAGTTTACAGCCATAGATAGGGGTATAAGCAACTAAAGTAGTGTAAGATTTTATTCTCATTATTCGAGGGTTAAAAATGTTATACCATCTTTTGCAATTGAGTAAACATATTGTTCACTTATATGGAAGACATATTAATCAGGTAGCCTCACTACGAATGGGAAATATTAAGGCGAGTATTTTCAATTTTTATTATATGGATTTAGCAGTTATACTTACAATTTACCCAAAGCATATTAATCAGGTAGCCTGACTACAGAGGGAAAATATTAAGGCGAAAATATTCATTTTTTTATATGGATTTTGACAGTTAAACTTACAAGTCGAACTATCAAACTCCACATAAAAAAAATTTAAAAATGTTTGCCTTAATTTTCCCCTTCGTATTGAGGTTACCTGATGAATGTGCCTTGCAATTTACCCATAAAGAGAAGTGTAATTGTCAAACTTCATATAAAAATAAAATTTTCCTTAATATTTTCTCTCCGCAGTGAGGCTACCTGATTAATGTGCCTTGCTTATATGTTTAAAAAAGAACTTTTTTGTGACAATACTTTTCCCAAAAGATTTATAAAATATTTAAAGAAAAATTGCTTAGAAAATGGACAGAAACGAAAGTTTAGGTCAAATCTAAAACTTAATATTACGTCTAGTTCTAGATATAAGTATTTACACATTGTTTTAGAATTCCATAATCTAAATTCGAAAAATTTCGAAACTGAAATATTTCGAATTTTTAGCTGTTCTCGTATTCCACTTCCGAATATTTCTGTTTTTCGCAACAAAAGTAATGGGAAATTTAAGCTCAAAATAATGAGGAATGAAAAATAATCAGCCTTTCTTTAGGCATGTTCTCATTTTCATAATCGAAACGTAATTTGAATACTTTAATGATGATAGGAGACCCTTCGTGTGTAAGTCCGGCGTTCTCTTGGCCGATTAAGAAAATGACAATTTCGTAGTATAAATAATTTCTTTTATTTAAACAACTACTAAAGTTTAATTAAACGATTATTTTTTGTTAAATTGGTGATGTTATCGCAAACTTTTTGATATTATAATTTTTTATATTAAGTTTTTCCTTTTTTAAGATTAAAAAATGTTTGCTTGTACCTAAAACGAAATCGTGTCTCTCCATTTTTTTAAGGTTAATGAAAAGTTAATTTTCACATAAATACAAACAGACTGATATCGATAAATTGACTTCCCTGTCTACAACCCTTTACCGCTCGTTATAAACGATAAAATTAAATTAGAACTATAAACATTTTAAATTCAAAAGTACTTACGGTATCTAATACATAACGTGGTACATAGCCCTTCAGATCTAAACATAATATCCACTCAATGATACAAGCATCTGTTTTTCCCTCAATTTCGTGCAATGCAAAACCGGTTATCAAATTTTCACCTCTTGTATATTTGGTATTGGCTGGTACCTTATCATATTCCGCACTCACAGCCGCACTAAGCCACACTTTGCCCTTGGTATTGAAACCCTTTAAAGGTGAATGTTGTTTAGTTGTGCTTTTTGTTTCTTGTTCGTCTTCTAAATGGTCTTTAGCATCTTCGAATTCTTCATTCAGAGGAGGTGGTTCATTAAAATTAATGCACATGACATCGCTGAAATCTTTAGCTCCTAAGCTTTTGCTTAATGTCTGAAAGGCCACATTGTCCTTTTGTAATGACATGCTGGTGGCATTACTGCAAGTACCCACGCTACTCGAATGAGCTTCGTCCTGGTCAGAAATAGTAGAAACACTACCTTCGCATGAATTATTAAGCATTTCATCGTCATCTGAACTGTCTGTATCTGTATAGTCTTTATGCATTTTGCCATCAACAAACAAACGCCAACAACGTAGATTAACAAAATCACGAGATTTAATAATACCACCTCCGCCCCCCACTGTAGCTTGGTAAGTAATATCCGTGTAGGTGTTGACTTTCTGTGAACAAAAATGAAAAGAAAATAAAATTAAATTTAATGTGATTTAATTTAAAATATTTTTGATTTCAATCATTAAACTTACTCTTATTATTTTCGACTCTAATATGGTGGGATTCCAATGTGGAACTTCTTCGATTTTGTAAAATAACTCATTGCACAAAGCTTTGGCAGGATATTTTAAGCGTCCCTTTTTTAAACAAGAATTTTAAAAAATTATTAAAATTTTATAAAGTTCATAATTATTTTTAAAAAATACCTACGGTTAATTTATAAATTTTTCCCAATTTTTCTCGATGTATACTACTGATGGTATCGCCTTTTTTAGTAACTTTTTCTATTTTCCAATCGGGTACTTGCAGTAGTTCATAGGCTTTGCGTAAGCAATCCAAACCCATTTGATGATATTCCTCATCCTGTAAATAGAAGTTGAAAAAATCTTTGCTACATTTCATTGCAAATATTAAAAGCAACTACTCGTTTTAAACAAAACATTACCATCTTTGAAGTACGCTTTCAAAAGACTTAACTTTTCACTCGGGTTAATTAGCATTTTATAAAGATTTTTTAGGATGTTTATGTGTAAAACTCAAATCATTTGAAAGGCAAATTTATTTGATTTATTCTATTTCCTCAGAACTTGTTGCAAGTAATATGGAAGACGGGAATAAAAAAGCTACTTTGTTTGCCGGTTACACAATTTGTTAGATCAAAAACACTTAAAACGATGTTTTTATTAAAAACATTGGATAAGTTGAAGATTTTTATTTCACTTGTCTTTTTGGTATAACGTTAAACTAAATATGTTAAATATGGGTATTCACTGAATTAATTTTAACAATAACACAGACAAGAAAACAAAACTTAGGCCGAGGGCACGGAATGAATCTCCAAGCGTCAAGCGGCAAGCGGCAAGCGACAACGCAGCGAGCAGCTGAGCGGCGAGTTTGAACAGCAAATGGCTTATTACTGAGCTGCAGTTCTGAACGGTTAGTTGGTAAAATGCCATTGTCAAGAGTGGTTTGTTTAAAACTTTGAAGGGAGAATAGTATTTTTTTTTTTTTTATTACATACAATGAAATTTATAATCAAGCTTAAGTTCGTTTTTATTCTCTCTAAGAAAGAAATAATTAAATTATAAATTAGGTGATAATATTAAAGAAAAATTGGGAAAATTTAATTTTTTAGACACCAGCACGAGCGGAATGCACATTTTCTAGACAGCCACGTCCTCATCAGCACTCTTGTATCTAATCTACTTAGGGTAGTGTTTTAGCTGTAAGCATCATCTATTTAACCAACTAAACCCAGATAGATTAGTGATAACTAAAAACGAATGTTGGGAGTAAAACAAATAAACAAAAAGTAACTTTCATTGCTAACCGACGGTTGGCTGAAGTTACAACAACATACATATAAGGTGGCAAATATTAAAAGTAAAAATATTCAACAAGAGGGAAGCTTAAGGTAGTGGTAGACTTCGTTCTCACCAACTGACGGTTGATAATTGAATACAAGTTTTCTCGTATTCCTTTATCTGGGTTTAGTTGGTTAAATAGATGATGCTTACAGCTAAAACACTACCCTAAGTAGATTAGATACAAGAGTGCTGATGAGGACGTGGCTGTCTAGAAAATGTGCATTCCGCTCGTGCTGGTGTCTAAAAAATTTAATTTTCCCAATTTTTCTTTAATATTATCGCCTAATTTGTAATTTAATTAATTCTTTCTTAGAGAGAATAAAAACGAACATAAGCTTGATTATAAATTTCATTGTATGTAATACATAAACAGTTCGACTAATAATAATTTTTTTTTTTTATATAAAAGGTTTTTTTATATAAAAGGTTTGACGTAAATTAAATCAATAGCCGTCAAAGCGTAAGAGTGTAGATGCATATAACGTCTATGGCAGTCCTATATACATACTTATTATAAAAATCCTACTTATTAATAAAAAAAAAATCCTACGATGTCAAACAATATCGTTCATTTGCACAATTACATTAAAAACAAATTCAAAAATTTTGTTTTTGAAAAAAATAAATTAAATCTTACCTGTTCCTCTTCCTCATCACTGTTGTGGGCTGAATCTAAGGGCGAATAAAAATTGGAGACACTTTCCGCCGGGCGACGTTCATTTTGGGAGGCTAAAAAAGGACCCATCAACGGAGAACGATCCGAAGAATTAGTAAGGGCTGAAAAACAGTTTTATGTAGTTAAATATACATTAGCAACAAATTATAAATTACCGGAAAAATATAGTCTAGCATGACGTTCTTGTGGTATGACACGACAGTCTAAAAACCAAGCTTCACCCCAAGCCAAAACAAAAGAGGATAGAATAAGAATAACTACAAATACTTGTTGTTTGGAATCAACCCACTAAAAAAAAGTAAAGCAAAATAAAAATTAAAATGCCATGACAAATTATTTCTATAAAAAACTGAAAATAAATTCATTAATTATTTAGGCTTAAGTTCTTTATTATAAAGTGATAAAGAAAAATTAGACACCAGCAGAATGTAATGCATTTTCTTATAAAAAGTGAAAATAATTAATTCAATTAAAATTTAAGCTTTTGAAAATAAATTGCACAATTGTTTATACGTTGTACGATAGCGGTTCCAAAAATACTCGATCTGACGTAAAGTTAATTAGCATACCTATTCTTGTTACGATGTTGAGGTCAGTATAGATTTTAATGTTCTTTCTGTATATCTTGTGGTACTTCAGTCAAATAACCAATTTGTATAGCCGATATTTTAGTTTAAATAACGTTGCGTGATCAAGAGGTCCAGACTTAGAAGAAAATAGGTCCTCTCGATGTCAATTTTTTTCCTTGCTAGATCGGCTAATTATGGAGCCGCCCTCGTTAAAACTGTATAAAAACTGCAACTACAACCTACAACTTTCGTAATTTTTCATTAAATTTAAAAGATATTAAAAATGTTTTTAAGGAACATTTGTAAGAAAATTCTTGGCTGGTGCCTCTTTGTTACTTTCTTTTTTAAAAAATCTAAATATAATTGATTTACACGATTGCGTGGCATACAACATACAACAGGCAAAGTTTGTAAACTTTATATAATGTATATAAATAATTAATTAAAAAATAATTATTTTTTATAAGTAGTATATAAGAGTTAATTATATTAAACCTACTCATAAATTAAATTGTATTAAAAACATAAATAAATAAAATAAATAAATTACTTACATCAAACATAAAAACTTTGGATATTAAAAATAGGCAAGATCCACTTGTTGACAACTGAAATGCAATGCAAAATACAATATTATAATCCCGTTTTTTTGATTTACACTACACTACACTGTTTTACCCACCGCAATTATGATCCAGTGATTTATATACAAGAGTGCATAAAAAAATATTAAAACTAAAAAGCGACAAATGCCCGCCGCCACAACATCAAATAATGATTCATTGACTGTATATTGAAGTATTTGTTTTTGCAATGCCTGTATTATACTATCGCCATTTATCTGTAATAAGTTAAGGAAGGAAAATGAAATAAATATTAAAATTAAACAAATAAATTAAGATTATTTTACCAACCATTATACATATCAGCCATAAAAATGTTACGAAAAATAAATCGAATGTTACAAACAAACAAAAAAATCTGCGTATTACAGACATACGGCCATCTTGCATATAACCACCTAGAAATTCTTCAGTGATAAGATTAATGGAATGAGTGCGTGCTAAAGAATATGAAAAAACAATTCTTTTACTGAAGCAATATTGAAATTATTTCTCGTTTTTTAATTATGTGAATACTTACACATATCAAAACCGCCACCTCTAGACTGCATGATATGCGTTTGATTTACAAATAATTCGGCAGTGCTACGTAGATCCTCGGAACTATTTTGAGACATCGTTTCACAGTTTTAATTAATAAAATACAACATTTTTCTTATTACTAAATTTGTTGTTGTTGTTATCAAGTTAATGCTGCAAAACAAAGATTTTAAATATAAAAACAATGCTTTGTAATGCTGTGTTTGTAATAGAAAATAAGAAACAAAACAAGGAAGCAAAGTAATAGGTATTGAAAATTTGTTTAGTTTGGTATTGATTATGAGGGTTTATTGACTTTTTGATATGCAACAAACCACAACTATACCGCATATTGCACGAACATATCAGTATAAATTTAATTTCAACAATTAACTCTTTCACTAAGTTAGTCTCGGGAGCAAGGGCATATTTACATTTGTGCTAAACTTCTTTAGCCATTGCTTTGTCAGGACTTAAAAGTTTTGCAATATTATATCTATTTTTAATAAATCCATAATTTGAAATGGACTAGTCTAGTTTTAAAGCGGCTGATTGGAATTATCAAGTTTTGTTATGCGCTCTAGAGGGTTAATTATATTTTGTTCCAAAAATGTATGTTTGAAATGGGTGATGAAAATTTGAAGTCAAATAATCTGGCTTTGACGAAATCATGCCTTTTATTCTTTTTTTCTGGTTTAATTATAGAGTTTTGGCCTCAATACCAAGGAACATTTATCAGGAAGCTTTACAATGAAGGGGAAATATTAAGGCGAAAATTTTTAATATTTTTTAAATGGTGTTTGACAGTTAAACTTGCATTTATTCTCTTAAATCAAAGCACCTTAATCAGGTGGCCTCACTACGGAGGGAAAAAATATTAAGGTGAAAAATATAAATTTTTTTAAGGATTTTGACAGTTAAACTTACAATTTTTCTCCTTAAATGGAAGTTCAACTATCTCCATAAAACAAATTTAAAATGTTGATTAATGTGTCTAGTCAGGTAGCCTCTGTACGGTGGGTGCCTTGTCAGGTAACCTCACTACGGAGGGGAAATATTAAGGCGAAAATTATTAATTTTTTATATGTATTTTGACAGTTAAACTCATATTTTTTCCCTTAAGTGGAGGTTTATGTGTCAAACTTATTTAAAATAAGTTGATTTTCGCCAAGGCACATTCGTCAGGTAGCCTCACTACGGAGGGGAAATATTAAGATGAAAATTTATAATTTTTTTATATGGAGTTTGATAGTTCAACTTCTATTAGATGAAAGCAAAAATTAAATATAATTCTTCCATATCTAATCGAACTCTTATATGTAAATGTATAAACAAATGTAATTTAACAAAATAAAAATAATAAATAACCAATAAAAACACACTCATCCATTGCATCAGTAATTTTTGTGATGCGTGTTTGACTTTTAGTTGCGCATCATCTACATATTTCAGTGATGCATTTTAGAACGCACGACATTTGCAGTGATGCAAACTGATGCATTTCCGAACGTACTGAGCATCAGATGCCACGCAGTGATATATTTCCGAACAAGCTCGTCATCACCCTTGTTTAGGATTGAAAGACTTAATCTAAACTCCCTCCATTCCATTGGTGGCTTCTACACAGCTCAAGGCTCCAACCAGCGTCGATGACTGGTGAGTCCCATATACCCCGGAAGCATTGGCGTCCCAGGGGGTCTACCCATACATAAATGTTAAAATATAGCAATGTTCCAAAAATTTTGCACGTTAAAAATACTGAGATAAAATAAGAATTAATAACAAACATGCTGGTATACATAAAGTTTTCCTTCTACAAATGGTCATTACTGTTTTTTTTTTTTTTTTTTTTTTTTTGCCGGACCAAAAAGGTCAGAAGGTCAGGAATCTAAACCGATTTTAATACTTTAAAGTTTGATTCTTGCTTCGTTTAGGAATTTATTTATTACATGTTAACTGTGTTGTATTTTTCTAGTGTTGGATGTTTTGAACGTATACTGTTGTATTTAGTGCAATTGAATATGATGTGGGAATCATCCTCCTTTTCCATGCAAAGGCCATATTGATCGTTATCTAGAACATGTAGCTTGGCAAGTGAATAAGGACTGAAGGAGAGTCCCGTCAGGATTCTGTTAATTTGTTTTATATCTACTGTATTCAGATTATGGGACGTACTCGTGCACCAAGGTATTCTCTTTTGGAAAAATTTTACCATACTCTTTTTTATTCTTAGTTGAATTGCAAGTCCCACTGCGTTTTCAATTCAAATTAGCTGCAGGCTCCTGTTAATGATGGATTTTTTATTGGCTAGAAATATCTGATTGACCTCTTCTTTGTTTATGTTATTGTAAAGTTTCTTCAAAACCTTTAGTTATTCTGTTTTGGTCGTAGGTATCGGCGCATTCATTAATGTTTCTAAAAAATGGGTTTGTCAAGCCTATTAAGAAAATTATGTATGCTGTCATCCATTTACATATGTACATATGTATAGCAGGAGGAGGTTATCATTAAGCAAGCTTTTGGTACAGAAGAAGATTATCAGTTCAAGAAGTGAAGAATGTAAATAGTAAACATACTAAATATACCTTTTTATAGCTCTTCAGTGAACTATTAATTATTGCTATTTATATTTTTCTTAAATAACAATAATACTTTTAATTACTTTTTGTCCACTTAAGTTTTAACCAGCAGAAAATAGCATGACATTTGGTTTAGTAACAGACTGCTTCCATAAATTTGTTTTTACTTCATACAATACACTTTGTATACCTTTCTAACCGCAAATCTTAAATTCTTTATTATTATGTATTTCTTAATCTTAGTTTTGTTGAATATTTTACAAAATTATAACAATGAAATTTATTTTCTTTTACTGCATATCTTCAACCAGTTAAACTAAAAAAAACAACAAGAAATTAAAGAAAGAACAGCAGAGCACGAAAGGGAGAATTTTTGCATGTAAAGTTCGTGTTGCCATATTGATTCAAAACAAGAAAACCGCTATAAAGGAATTTTAACAATTAGGGGGACTAATTTAAAGCGACCAAGAATTTCTTTAAAAACCAAAAGTAATTTTCTTTCCTGCCTAGAAACTGCAAGGCTTTGTATTAGTATTCTGATCAAATTAATAAATAAAATCAGCATAATTTCATACTTGCCAGGTAACACAATTACAAAGATTTAAATAGGTATATATAAGTACCCACCTATTACATTATTTTGGTATTACAATATGGGTATCACAGATATCTCAAATATATCAAAAAACTATTCTCGTTTATTTAAAATTATTTTGTTAAATTGCTCAAATTTATTTTGTACACTTTACTTAATCCGTTTTTTAGTTTAGTTTATTTTATCTTTCATTTGTAAGCATAATAGGCCAATAAATAAATTACAGAAATCCACACATTAAATAGGTACACATGTATGTATATTTATATTTTATTTCAAATACAATAGTTTATAAGGATGCTAAACATATTTACATATCTTTGTGGCCCAAATAATAGTTAAATACTAACCCCCAGATTTATAAAAACTAAAACATATTTGAAATGTATATTAGAACAACTTTTGTATGAAAAATTTGTTCTAAAATACAAGATTTCAAATAGAGGTATTTTATTTTTTAATAAATATGGGGGTAAATGAGTAGATAATGTTTTATTGAACTGTCTTAAGTTTAAAGTAACGAGTTAAACCAACGTATGACTCGCACTTGATATGATCGCTCTAGCCAGAATGAGTTACGTGGCATAACAAATTAAGCAAAAGCTTAAAAATGAAAGCAATTGAAATAGAATTTTATATGGAGTTTTGTGAACCTTGTACTAGCCGAAAGGCTTAATTACTTCTCTTAATTATTTGTACTTTCTTCATTATTGCTCGTCGAGCGCCGAATATCCTTACTAAAAATTATTTGGTAGACTTTTATCTGTTCTGTAATTCGAATCCGCACATTTTTAGTTTTTTTAGCATTTTTTTTTTTTTTTTGGAATATATAATGTTTTATTCTTAATAAAAAAGCGAACATTATATACTAAAATATGAAATCGTTTTTTGCAATGTTCATCTGAGCTATATGTTTCATAAAATTATAATTTAGTAATAATAAAAAGTGTGTAATGTATATGTATTTTTTATTATTTAATTTTTCCAAATGAGGTGAACTTTATATATTGAAAACAAGAATTAATTGCTTATTGAATTTGCGGAGTTATTGATAGTTTGATATAAAAAAATAAAATAAAATATAATTAATTAAAACAAACATTTTATTCACAATTTTAAACTTATAATTTCACTTTAATTACTTAAATGTATAGAAATTATTTTTATATCATCATAAGGTTTATCTGTTTTTGGATTTGTTTTCGAATTGCAAATATTTTGACAAACTTCCATACCTTTAAAGATTCGACCGAACACTGTATGTTTATTATCTAACCAAGGCTGTAAAATATATCAAATTTTAAACTTAAGCTGATATGTAGCAAAAACAAGCTGCACATACCGTAGGTAATACAGTTATAAAGAACTGACTGCCATTTGTGTTCGGACCGGCATTAGCCATACTAACCGTATACGGGCGATCGTGTTTTAAGCTAGGGCAAAACTCGTCTTTAAAATCGTGTCCCCATATAGATTTCCCACCAGTTCCAGTACCAGTAGGATCACCAGTTTGTATCATAAAACCCTTAATAACTCGATGAAAAATGTGACCATTGTAATAACTTTAAATAGATTAAAAAAACATATTTGTTTTACATTTACTTTTTAAATTTATATATTTTTTGCTGCTTGTATATTTTACCCATTTTTTGCATGAACACAAAAATTTTCCACTGTTTTGGGACATTCTTTGTAAAAGAGCTTTACATGTATATCTCCCATTGTAGTATGGAGTACAACATTTTCATAAATTCGTTGTATACCTGTAACAAAATGGTGTTTAAAATGCTATATATATTTGAATTTACTATACAGAATTAACCTTCTTCTATTATTTTTAGAAAGCATGTAAAAAGCAATATAAAATTTTATATATGTGTTTAATATAAAGAAATTCTATGAAAATACACAATTAATTTTAATTTACCTTGTCCTTCTGGAACCGCAATTATATCTTCCTTGGTAGGTTTTTCATTAAATATATCACGATCAACGTCTTGTAAATCTGAGGGCAAACGCCTGCTATACAAGTAAAAACGTTGTTTTCTAAGGGATAAAATAGGATAAAATGTATTTTTAATTAATAATAACGTTTATACTTGTATGCTGTACAAAATAAAGTAGGATCGTTTGGTATATTTTGTAATGCAGGATTTTCACTGGCTTCCTGTTCTAATGTAAGAGCTGCTTTCGCTCTTTTTGCTTTGCCCTGCAAAATAAACATTATTAAATTCTGATATGCGAATACGCTTTACACCTTTGTCAACAAACTTGAAATAGAGCAATATGAAGAGGTCTTATATTATCCGTTTTACCCAATATATTTACACATCGATTAGTCTTTATATTGATAACTTTGATGCCAATCATAGTGGGGTAAAGCAAAAAGTGACCACTAGCATCAAAGATTATATTGCAACTCATATTAAAATCAGATTTTTCCAAATCACGTTCAGCTGCCATTCTATGAAAACAAACAAAACGATTAACATTTTTACAACTGCTTTGTAAAATGTAAACTAACCTTCTGCCAAACTCCATATTAGGTAGAGCATGTGACGTTTGCTGCATTTGAGTGTAGGTTGATAAGGCCTCATCGAAGACTCTTATAAGTTTTCCAGTTTGAAATTTAAATACTCTTACTTTACGGTCTGTAGAAAGAGTGGCAAAACGTTCGCCATCATTTGATACATCTAGACCGGTTACTAATGTTTTACACTTCGCGAACTCAAAAAGATCTTTAATATATTTTTTTTTTAGCAAAATGTGAAAATAGATGGATTCTTTTAGTTTAAGACGATTAACTTACCTGTATCCAATTTTGATTTGAACGTTACATGTTTTTGTGGAAACTTGAAATCATATTTAGAATTTTGCCAATATTCTAGAATACCATTTCGGTCCACAGAAATAGCTGTTTCTTTGAGCACATTATAGCAAATCGCAATAACTGGCGCTAAATGTATTTTATCTAACATCTGAAGTACATTCCCATTACCGTGTCCATCATAAATGTAAATACTGCTGGATTCCTTGTCGGAACTGCAAGTAATTTTAATAACAATATAAGATAGCATAATTTTAATAACAATATAAACTTACATAGCCAAACTTTGTACCGCATCGCCTGGCGAATGTATCCAACAACTGCAGCCTGGTATAAAACCCAATTTAATTATATTAATCATATCAAAATTAATAACATCAAATATCTTGGCAGATTTATCAGCTGAAGCGGAACACATTAGTGTTCCTGCGGCATTTGCAGTCAGACTATGGATTGCCACTAAGAAAACAAACAAAAATTACATCAAACGAAACGTTAGTATTAACATAACATTACATACTTAAATGACTTCGAAAATGTTTAACAAATTCAATGCCTTCCTCCATTTTCTTCCAGAATTTAATGT
Source organism: Phasia obesa (assembly GCA_949628195.1). Lineage (NCBI taxonomy): Eukaryota > Metazoa > Arthropoda > Insecta > Diptera > Tachinidae > Phasia > Phasia obesa. Next base: position 116,611,523 of record OX451219.1, on the reverse strand, counting down.
GACCATCAATGCTGGCGGTTATAACAAAATCAGTTTTAGTAGCCACTAAATGTGTTATGACGTCTCGATGCATATAACTTTTCTCATAACATTCGGCATCTGGTAGGTTTTCCAAAAAGACATGTTCATAAAGTAAAACTAAAAATAAAAAGCTAAAAATTAATAAAAATTTATAGAAATAAAAAATCAGAAGAAAAACCTTTCTTCTTTTTGGGCTTTGAAGCTGCAGACTGCTCGGTAGGAAGTGGCCCAATCCAAGCGTCATCTTCTTCATTCTCATCTTTTTCGTGTTCAACTTCATCATCGGCAGTTCTTTTTAAATCAGTTTTTTCCTTATCTAAACTCATTTCTTAGTTTTATAAATAAATACAAAACAATATAATTCTCACGTTTTTATTTTTTTTTCTTTTGTTTTTAATAAACAAATGCTTCTTCTTATTTTTTTATTACATTCTCCAAGGAATGTTATCCCTCATTTCAATGTTTATAAAATACAACTCTGACTATTAAACGAAGTAGTGACCACAAAAGAAAATCGCAAGAAAAACATTTCACGAAGCAAAAACAAAATTTAGATTAACAAACAAGAGAAAAGAAAAACAATAAAAAGGAGAAGGAATTTTTTCATTTTTTTTTAGAAAAAAATATATCAAAACCAGAATAGTTTGTAGATTATTTTTTTGCAAGAAAATTTTTATTTAATTTGAATGCAAAAATGTCAGATATTTTATTAGAAGAGTCTTCTAACGATGGTATAGTCATAAAAGCGCCAGTTGAGCACCCTCGCATAAGAATCAATAGATGGCGGGTAAGGGAAGGCTTTCCGGTAAGCTCATCACAAGTAATATTACTCTATGAAGCTCTGTCACCCGAAGGTGTCGAAGATGGTAGCCCAAAAATAGCAAATAAAGTTATACACAAATTAAAGGCACAACGAGTTGGTGTTGTTAAAAAACGCCTTTTCAAAGATGGAGCCATAGTTAAAGCCGAGTAAGTTTGTTTTTCGTAAGATTTGTAAATATGTATATCGATCCAAAATTAGGTCGTTATTTTATATACACATTTGTTACATTTGTTTGTATATGCTTTATCCTTTTTTGTATTTATGCTCCTAGTACTCCCCTTTTGGAACTCTCTGAATGTATTCATACCACGGTCATTAAAGACATGTGCGCTGATTGTGGTGCAGATTTGCGCCAAAATGAAAATGTAGGTATACAATTATTATTTGTTAAATATTGTCAATATTTTGTTTGTATGAATGTGAATTAGTTTAAAAGGGGCAAGAGAAAGTAGATGCAATACGATTATATGCTCAAAAGAAAGTACACAACAAGAGCACAAATACAAAATAAAATAGAGGGTATTTCATATTGTAAACACCAGACGTTTTTAAAAATTTTTGTTACTAGTATAACTGTGTAAAATAGTTTAATTTTTAGGAAAGAAAGCTTTTTACTTTTAACATTTCTGTATAACCAGTATTAAAAGTTAATATTTATTGACCTTTTTTTATTTCCAGGGGTATAATAGCCGCATTCGATATCGAGTAAAATCTCGTAATTTTTCAATTTGGGATCATGACACTCGATATCGAATAAAAAGTATCGTAATTTTATTCGAAAGGAAATGTTTTTAAACCGTGTTTTCTTGTATAATTGTTAACTTATTATTAATCGATTACAATTTGATAAAAATAACGATTCGATACATGTCGAATGGCATAATTAGCTTACTCCACTCGTATCGAATTTGTTACTCGATACGATAATTTACTCGATATCGTATGCGGTGATTAGGCCCCAGTATTTTTAAAACAAATAACAATAGGTAGATAATATTTATTTATAAAATTATTATTATTATATTTTAACCATTTTTATAAATTAATGAATAATTTTTCAGACTTAATTATGTTTTTTATTATAAAGATATAAAGAAAAATTAGATACTAGCAGAATGTAATGCATTTACTGGATCGCTACATCCTTCTTCAACATTTTTTGTATCTTTCTACAAGTAGTTTCAATTGTAATCTTTTTTTCTATTTAATAATGAGAAATAGAATACGAGAAATTTATTTTTATTATATTTTTTGTTATAGTGAGTAGTGATAATACTACCAAGCAAAAACCTTTTCTTTATTTAATTATCTTTATATAGGTATTATGAATACATACCTTTATAATAAAGAATACCTATAAGCCTGAAAAATTATTACATAATGCATTTATAAAAATAGTTCAAACAAAATAAAATTATAAGAGGACAGGACACTGTATTTGGTAACAACAAACCTATTGTTTTAATATTCAAATATACAATTTAAAAAATATTTAATTGTTGTATTTGGTAACCAATGGTTGGCTAATAGCACGACGGAAATGTTTTTTTATTGTTTTAATTATTTTATTTACAATATTGGTATCAATGAAAGATGGTAAGTAAATTTGATGAATTTAGGAAAAACATTAATTGCTGAACTCCCTTGAGAACAACAAAATAAATACAATATAGAAAACTATATGCGAGCTTTAACAAAAAAAATATTCATAAACATAGGTATCAAAAAATATTTATATTTGAAGTATACACCTATAAGTAAATAATATTAAATGCGAAAAGGCAAATCCAGTTGGTTTATGGTTTTTTTTTTTTTAGTCTAGCAAAGTTATTGCCAATAAGTTGTTGTGTTTAATTTCACCCTTAACCATTATAACTGACAGAAATATACAAGTTTTTTGTTATTAAAATCGCCCTCACAGACCAATACGAAGGTTAAATGCTAAATAGGTACAGTATCTGTAAAAACAAATATAAAATTAGAGTTAACAATATATCGTGGAATATGTTAATTAGAGGAGCCTTACAATTGTACGTTTATGGTAAAAATTTACAACTTTTCTTAACTAGACTACGATTCCTAAGAAAGATTTTGAATAGGAAAATGTATAAGTTTGTGACTAAATCCTTTCAAAATATAGTACTTCATTTATATAAACCAACTTAAGATATTCCTCATCAAACTAGCAAATAACCTCTATGAAAAATTTCGTTGCATGTTTGAACAAATTGAGGAATTTTTTTTTTTTTTAACAGTAAAGTTGAAAGTTGGTCCCAGAATTAAAACCTCTTAATACTTTATACATATCTTAGGGTAACACATCGGAGGCATCTGTGCCTATGGTCCATTCTATACCCGATCTAAAAGTCACACAAAAATTAGCACAAAAACTTGGTCACGATGATACGCGTCGTTTGTTACAAGATCGAAAATTGGTTTTACTGGTTGATTTGGACCAAACTGTAATACACACCACCAATGACAATGTTCCGAATAACATAAAAGGAATTTATCATTTTCAATTGTATGGTCCTACATCACCGTGGTATCACACACGTTTAAGACCAGGTACTCCAGAATTTCTAGAACGCATGTCACAGTACTATGAACTGCATATTTGTACATTTGGTGCCCGCAACTATGCTCATATGATTGCCCAACTTCTGGATCCGGAGGAAAAATTTTTTTCGCATCGCATTTTATCGAGAGATGAATGTTTTAATGCCACCAGTAAAACAGACAATTTAAAGTATGTTTATGGAAACTTCTTTAATTCCTAATTTATACTAAAACAAAATTCTTTTAGAGCCCTTTTCCCCAATGGCGATTCAATGGTGTGCATCATTGATGATCGTGAAGATGTTTGGAATATGGCTTCAAATTTGATTCAGGTTAAACCATATCACTTTTTCCAACATACAGGTGATATTAATGCTCCCCCAGGTTGTTCTAAACACGAATTGGATGGTGAAGGTGTTGATTTTAAAGGTAATATTTCATATTTTATTTTACGTTAATTTTGTAAATGTTTTCAATGTAAAATTCGTGAAGACTTGGAAAATTTAAACTCCGTTGACAAGGATAAAGTTTCCAAAGATGGTACAAATGAGATTGAGAAGGCAGAGCAAAAAACGGATAAAACTGAAACTGTAGATAAAGAATCTAAAGATATTATAGAAGATATAAAAGAAGTTGCTAAGACAGAAGTACCAGATGAGGTAATTCAGATTGAAAAACAATCCGAAACAAGTAAAGAAGAGACCAGTGCTGAAATTATTACAGAAGTTAATACCCAAGTTGCCACGCAAGATACTCAGGAAGAACTCAACAAAATAGCAACTAATGAGGAAGACGTAAAGGCCTCCGATGAAAAAAATAAACCGGCCACCTTGAGCACAAATATTCCGAAAATTAAACTTTCCAACGATATCGATAATAAAATTGAGATAGTCGATCCTGATGATTATCTGCTTTATTTAGAAGTCATTTTAAAAAATATACACCACCGTTTCTATGCCATTTATGATGAGACGAAGGATATACCCGATTTAAAAATAATTGTTCCGAAAATACGCTCTGAGGTTTTACGTGGTTGTAATTTAGTTTTCTCCGGTCTTGTGCCCACCAATATGAAGTTGCAACAGTCACGAGCCTATTTTATAGCCAAGAGTCTTGGTGCTGAGGTATCTCAAAACTTCCTGGAAAATACTACACATTTGGTGGCGGTTACAGCGGGAACTTTTAAGGTGAATGCAGCCAAAAAGAACCCAAAAATAAAAATTGTTAACACCAATTGGTTGTGGAGTTGTGCAGAACGTTGGGAGCATGTAGACGAAAGACTTTTTCCGTTAGATCGCAAAATGAAGAGTAATAAACGCCAACCTCCAGCTCATTGTCACAGTCCAGAGCATGTCATTAATTACAGTGAAAAATCAGAAATTTCATCATCTAGTATGGCGCAACAAAATGCTGCAGAATCTTCAAAGTTTATCGACACTATTAATCCCTTGTTGTCATTTTCTAATGCTGATTTGGCCGATATGAATAAGGAGTTTGATCAATTTTTCGATTCAGACACCTCATCAGACGATGAAAATGTTGATATTGGTAAGTAATTTCACGAAGTGTTTTAGCTCGGGTATATGGGGTAGAAGAAATTACAAATTTGATTTGTTTTAGAAAATCCTCCTGTAGACAAGGTTTTAAGAAAACGAAAACGTGAAGAAAATGAGGAAGAACGAACGCGAAAATTTTTTACTCGATCCCCAGATGTCTCGGTCTTGAATCGCACTGAACAGGATGCTGAAGATGACAAAACTTCAAGTGATGATAATAAGGACGAGGAAGAGGACGAAATGCCAAGTGAAAAGTTTAGAAGAGGTAAGATTTTAATTATTACTGAATAAAAAGACAAGCAATAACATATAATGTGGAATGTTACAATGTAAAAAAAGTTATTTTTTGTAACTCGTGCTCAAATCGTCTGACTACCCGGCGTTTTATATAATACTTTGTCAATTTATTTTATATAGCAAAAACAAAATAAAATATATATTTTTAGGTGGCGATTTACCTTCTGATTTAGAAATGGGTTCCGATTCTAATGATAACAGCGATGGCAACAATCCTGATGAAGAAGATGATGGCGATTGGAATATGATGGGTGCTGCATTAGAAAGAGAATTTTTGGGACTTGAAGACTAAAAGCTGTTAAAATTACGAACGCTACATGATGGCTTTAAGACACTTAATTTTATATTCAAAAAGAATTGTTTTACTTAAGTTAAAAATATTTGTTTAATCATACACAAAAAATGTGTACACGAAATGTAACTTAAAAAGAGTTTTTTATTCTAATATTAAAATATGGTAGTTGTAGTTTGTACAAAACAATAATTGCTTTAATAAACAAGCTATATTTGTATCATACATAATACATTCACCTCGAGTTGCACAGTTATAAACAAAACATCAGGGTAATAAAAATCCAGTAATATTTTTAAAATGTCGAAATTATTTTTTTTTTTTGAAAAAAAAAAAAATATTGACAGCGAATTGTTACCCAATTGTCTTGTTCATTGCCGTTCATTTTAAAATTATATTAAATATAGTTTTATTTAATAAGCAAAAATAAAATAGAGTAAAAACGTTTAACTTTATTCTAATGCTTAAAAATAAACAAATTATTTTAGATTTTAATAATTAAGAGAAAGCGGAAATAATAATAATAATAAAAAATATATATTAGGGTTTTTCATTCTCTTGGCGCATTTGTTTAAATCGACTTATTCGTTTCTTGGGTGTATGGGCATCAATGAATTTTACTTTAGGCAGAGGTTCTGGTTCCGTTAGAGGTTTTTCCACAACATCGTTCATTACCTTTAAATTTTAATAGAAAAGAAAACGTTTAAGTGGGTCTCGTAAAAGTTTTATTTAAGCATTAGACAACTAAAATTTAACAAAAATATTTTTTCTACTCTTGTATAAATCAAAAATATTTTTTTATGGATTTGCCCTAAAAACAACTTACCTTGTAATATGCACTAAAACAATCATTATCCTGTACCTTTCTGGATTTTTTCTTAGATTTTTTATTGTTAATCTGACTATCCCCAAGTGTATGGGTTTCTTTATCAACAGCAGATTTATTTTTCAATATGGATTTTGCTTCCAGAGGATTTGAGAACTGAAATAATTTAAAATTATTGTATTTAATAGTAAACCTAAAAATTTTCCAAATATACCTTGGCTTTTGGGTCTTCAAAGGCTACTTGCTTATCGGCCTCTTTCAACATAGGAGCCTTAACTTGATCTTCACCCTTATAACTGTTAATGAACAATGTTGAAGGTTCCGTAACTGTTTCCAACAACTTTTGTGATTTTATATATAAATTGTAGAAATCTGCTGGATTTCCAGGAATTTCAAATGATTTCGTACAACTGGTTGTGCAACCCTCTTGCTGGGAATGTTTAAATTTTATGTGTAATGTATTAATTTCACCCAAGGTGGATTGTAAAATCTGTTGTACCAAATCAAAATCTTGTTTGCTTTGATTTTCCTCCACAAATTGTAAATTCTTTTCAACTTTAGCTTGTATTAAATCCTTTTTATTTACGCAATTTTCAACTTTTATTTTACATTTGTCTTTCTGTTCATCGCTATTATCATCTATTTTTATAATATCTCGTTGAGGTTTTTCAAGTGTAGGTGGTAACATCTGTGTTACTGCTTCATGTTTCTTAAATTCAAGAGTTTGATCTTCCAAGGCAAAGGAAATACGTCTTTTTTGATGGCATTTATTTTCATTGTCGAAACCATTTGTTGTAATTTCCATACATTCTTTTTCTTGATTTCCAAGCTTTGCTTCATTTTTAACTTCCTCGTCCATTTCCTTTTCTGCCAACTCTGCAGTGCCTACATTTTGTTCTGCCTCTTCCAGTAATTCTTCCAAATGTTCCAAAACATTTAAAAGGTGTATTTTTTCATCTAACTCTTGTTGTGTATGCAGAGGTAAAAGCTGTATTTTTTGTCTTACTATTTGAATTTGATAGTCATAGAAACCAATCTGATCATTAACATCAAGGAAATTAGCTTGTTCTTTAATTAATGTCACCTCTTCCGGCAATGTTTCATCTTCCAATTCTTCAACATCTTCATGCATTGCATTCACTATTACCGGATTGGGTTCTACATTATTATTTGTGTTTACCTGTGGAGTTATTTCTACACTATATCTTTTCACAACATTTGGTGATGAATGCACATCCCCAGTAGTTTTCTTTTGGTTGGTCTTTGTTTCATGAGCTAATCTTTGTTTTTCTTGTGGTAACTTCATTTCACCAGACATAAGCTTACGTATAGTTTCATCATTAACCACATCGAGTTCTAATTTATCCAGCTCTTGTTCTAATTCTTCCATTACTTCAGCTTCTTTCAGCATATTAAAGATTTCCTCTTCTGTTTTAATCTTGAAAGTATTTTCAAGTTTTAAGTATTCTCGGTGTTGTCTTTCTCTATTCTCTCGCTCTTTTAGCTTAGCTTGCCTGACGCGAATTTTATGATTTTCTCTCCACACTTTTTCAGTTTCTAAATTATACTCCTCAATAATTTCATGTTCTTCTCCACCTGGTACAACGCCCTCTACATAAGGTTTATCCAATTTGTTTCTAAATGTTTAAAACAAATTAACAAACAATTTGGCCTTTATCATATTTTACTTACTGCCATAAATCTGCTTCAGTTTCTAGCTTTTTTATATGATCCTTGGCCATTATTATACGCATCTCACAAATTTCTTTGGCTTTCGAAGTGGTGCATCTCGAAAAATAACCCTGGTAGTGACCAACTAAGACTTCATTTGTATGTAATAAATGTCCCGGCATAAGGGCCTTTTTACCAACTGGAACCATGACATCTACTGTTAATCGCTTGCTAAACAAACTCATATTTTCAATTGCCGTCTCATTTTCTTTGAGGTAACTTTGCCAACGTTGAAACTCCTCATCATTTTTTTGTAGAGCCTATTTAGACGAGTTGTATAGAATATTTTTTTACTTAATCGATTAATTTAAAAAAAAAACTTACCTCTCTAAGAACATCTTCACGTTTATTCATTTTATTTAAATTAGCAAGTAATATTGAAATTTCAGGTTGTTATCAACAAATTAAAAAACACCGGTAGAAACAAAAACAATTTTAAACAAACAGCTTGTTGTTGATGTTGGTATATAATTTTATAAGGAACTAATGATATACAAATAAATAAATGTTTTTTTTTCTTTTTCGTCTTTAAGAAAAAGTATATTTTTTAATCTTTCTTTTCATCGCAATTAGAATTTTGCATCAGTTTTGTTGTTATTAACACAAAAAACTAAGGCGAATTTAACTCACCATGTGGGAGTAGCAGCTGATCATTTGCTGTTCTTCATAGTCCAAGCTATGGATGGCAAACGAAATGTACAATTTTAGCTTATTGTACTGGTACTTTTCAGATTGTAGTGAAAACATTTTTTGCGATATAATTGATTTTTTGCTGGTGCTTTAAAAAAAACTTAGTATGGCGTTGCTAAGGTATATTTATTTTACTAGGTAGTGGCGTCCCTACAACAAATACAACAATACAAGAACAACATAGCATTTTGTTGTTGCTTTGTAGTTCGAAATGTCAAAAAACATTAAAGAAAATTGAGAAGGCTTGTATATGTTTTATTGCTTTCTCACTTCTACACTATAAAATTTCTGGACACATTCAACTTTTGACATGTCGAACTACTAAATGGGCGGACGACACTACCTAGTAAATAAACATGTCATGCGAAATTTAGACCATAAATTTCAATTTTTTTATGTGGAGTTTGACAGATAAACTTCAATTTAAGAGGAAATTTTCGCTTTAATATTTCCCTCCGTAGAGAGCAATGCACATTGACGTAGCCTCACTACGAAGGGGAAATATTAGCGCGAATTTTTTTATTTGTTATATGTATTCTGATAAATGTGCCTTTGTAGTGAGCCTTTGTATTCGCCTTGTTTCTAATTTGATTGATTGTTTTTTACGTTGTTTTAATTTAAGGCACATTCATCAGGTAACCTCACTACGAAGGGGAAATATTAAGGCGAAAATTTTTGATTTTTTTATATGGAGTTTGATAGTTCAATTTCCATTTAAGAGGAAACATTGTAAGTTGAATTTTCAACTTACAATGGCTACTTGATTAATATGCATTGGTTTAATTGTTACTATAAGATATAAACAAAAAAGTAAGAGAACATTTTTTTTAAATTAAAATTTCTTTAGTTTTACAAAACTCCAACTACAGGCATTGAAATACTTAAAGTTTGTTTTTTTATATTAAGGTAATAAAAATGTTATTATTTTATGTTATTGTTTGGTTTATATCGTCTTGGTTAATATATACTAAAACATTAAACTCCGAAATACTATTTGAATACAAATAAGTACAACTTAGGAAGTCATTTGGTACAATTTTTAAATTCCCAACTTCGTGGACAACGTCAGCTGCAAGGCAGCTGTTTATGAATTCGCCTTGTATTGTTGTTTTTTTACATGGCATTGTTTTCCATACCCTACACCAGTGTTGGGACTTGTGCTACAATTGTACCAAACTTGGTACACTAATACACCTTGCTTTTTTGGTACAATTTCATATAAAATTTATTTAATCTATATTGTTTTTACTTTTTAAACAATAAATTAAACATTTCTATGTCTAGAACTAACTAAATTGCAGAGATAGTTTGAACGTGATTGCATCGCCTTAATCAGTTTTCAAAAGTATTTAGCCGTTTTATTATTCCATTCTTTCTAGTGTTCTCACTAGGTCTTCTCGTAAGATCTTTTTATAGCAATTAAATAATTCTGCTTTCAAATAATTCTAGGCATACTATATCGGATTAAGATCCGATGGCCTTGGTGGAGTTTCAAGCACTTGTTGGAAATTTTAGAGTAACCAGCTTCTAATATTGTAATCCTTTTGCTTATGAAATAGGTAAGTATTTTGGAAAATACTCACCTATTTTGGCAAATACTTACTTATTTCAAGGAATCAAGATCAATTTTCATTACTTTAAAATATTTTAGCATAAAAGTTTTATTTTAATTTCGAGCTATTGTATGTGTTTTATTATTTTTTTTTTTAATTAATGCCTAATTTTGATACAATTGATGATGATTTGGTACACTTTTATCATTAAGGCACTACAATTTAAACATTGTAAGATCCCAACACTGCCCTACACTACTCTTTAACACAAACCACCAGTCAGTTTGTTAGCAAGACAGATTTAATTTGGCTATGCGTTTATTACATTTTGGAGAGAATAATTAGCACTAGATAGTTAAGAATTTAAAAAAATTAATATGTCTGGTCAATATCCTGGTGGATATAATAATCCTTTAGCAGGCCATCGAGGGCAATTTAACCCACAACAACAGCAGCAGATAATGAACCAAATGCAAATGGGTGCAACTGGTGCTGGAGGTATGATGAGTGGAGGTAGTAGTGGTCCTGGGGGAGGAATGATGTCTATGGGAGGTGGTGCTTATGGCCAAGGTGGCATGATGCCCCAACAGGGAAACCCAATGCAACAGGGCATACAAGGCATGGGAGGTTCAGCAGTTGCTGGTAGTATGGGCCCTGGTGTTATGAACCCTGTAGGTGTGCAATCCCCATCTCACGTTCAACAGCAGCTTATGCAGCAGCAACAAATGCAACAACAGCAAATGGGTTCAATGGGACCACAAGTTGGGATGGGTATGGGAGGACATGTTAGTATGGGCAGTAGTGGCTCCAGTGGTGGTAACCCCCAGGTTGGTAACATTATGCCACAAATTCCACCGCAAATGCAACAGAATGTGGGCATGCAACAAACTCATCAAATGCAAACAGGACCAAGTGGCCCTAACATGGGAGCAATTTTGGCGCAACAACAGCAGTCTATGCACCAACAATCACAACAGAGTCCTGCCGCCCAGCAGCAACAAAGCATGCAACAGCCTCAACAAATGCCAACAGGCCAACAGCAACAACAACAGCCGCAATCATCAAATAATGTGTTATCGATATCTCAGCAACCCCATAAAGAAATAAATATTGTTACTCTTTCTCGGGTTGGCCAAGAAACTGTACAAGACATCACCTCTAGATTTCAAGAGATTTTTACGGCGCTTAAAGTTATACAACCTACAGCGAGTCGGGATAATGGTACTGTAAAAAAAGTGCAAGAGCACTTTCGAACCATTCGTTTACTATTCAAGCGTATGCGTTTAATTTACGAACGTTGCAGTGATGGATATCCACAAGGTAAGTTATTTTTATTTCAATGAATTTAACAAACTTTAATATATACTGCTTTTTAGGTATGGAGTACACACATGTTGAAAGTTTAATACCTTATAAGGATGAAACTGAACACCGAAACTTAGAGGGAACACAATGTGAAGAATACCGCAAAGCGTTGCAGGAAAATCAAGAACTTATCGATACAGTAAAATTAAAAAATCGGCAACTAAGAGAGATTATTGATCGCACTCGAATTATTGTATGGGAAATAAACACTATGCTTAGCATGAGAAGATCCTAAAGTAAATTTAAATTAAATCGGGAGTATTGAAAAGATGAATAAATAAAACCTTTTTATATTAAATACATTTTGTCTATCTACTCTAGAAAGTGTTAAACGATCGATGTTATGGTGTTACTAGAGTTTCTTGTTGCCCGAACAATGTCTAATATTCAAGCTTCTAACGCTGATAATTGAATTGATCTAAATAAAATACATGAAACTTTTTTAGTATGTATTTGATTGTTTTTACCTTATTTTCTTATATAGCTACGAAGCCGTCTAAATATGACTTTTAGTTCAGTTTGTGTTTATTTCATAAATATGCAACATACGAATTTTTATTTATAGAGTCGAATGCAAATTTGTATGAAATAGTTTGTTTTCAAAATGTTTTCTTTTTTATCGAAATACGCAGTAACCCACCAGCTTTTAAAACTGAGTGATATCTTTTACACCAGGAAGATTGTTGTATTAAAAGAATAAGTAAATAAAAGAAATTTTTGTTTAAAAAGTTTGACATAATTTATTCTAAAACGATTGCAGATTATTTTTTTTTTTTTTTTGACACTGAAAACAAAAATTTTATTAATTGAAACTAATGTTTTGAGTTTTTAATATTTATTTGAATATTTATCATTAAAGAATTTTGTTTATTATATGAAAAACAGCTTGTAATTAGAAAATCAAACAGCGACATTTCAATTATGTATGTATATCTATACATATATTCCTTACAAAACATTTTACATTTTTTAAACTTTAAAAGATGTCTAGAGAGATAATTATTAAAAAGTGTTTGTTCAAAAACTTAAATACCTATTTCAATTATAAAAAAGTACTTGAAATTAATATAAAAAAAATTCATTTTTGTATTAAATATATAATATGTCCATACTTACATTTTATTTTTAAAAATTTATTTCAAGTTTTGTATGGAAATTTTATAAAGCTTTTTGAAACCAAAATATGGACATAAAGGTTTTTCCTAAGCAAAGCGGCAATTTAATGATACTCCACTAGTACGTGGTATAATTTTACAATTAACTCCAGCACCATCAGAACTTACAACTTCTCCACCAGGGCATTTATAAAGTAAAGGTTTTTTCTATACAATTGGTAGTCGAAATAAAAAATAATTTTTTCATATACCTATCTAGGAAAAAAAATGTTTAAAATCAAAAATAATTACCTGTATTTCATGTATATCTTTCTGAATTTTCATATCATATACCGGTTTATGTACTGAATTCTGCAAACCGTTTTGTAAATAGTCCATCAAACGCGAAGCAAATACCGGCATCATTTCACTCGAAACGTTTCCTTGAAACCCCAGTAAATTTTTAAGACTTTCGTTACTGCTGCCTGCAGCTAATGTAGTGTTCGGAACTCCCATTGAATTTAAATTTAACATAGCTTCCGCCTGCGGTGTTAAGTTTCCAATTGGAAGATTTTGGCGTCGTTCAGTCGTTTCATGTTGAGGCATTTGAAAACTAGAATTTAATGGAGGGCTGTGCACCAGGTTTATGGAACTGCTAGGAGTCTCTATAATCATGTTTCGTGCTTTTGTATATTTATTGACTGGTAAATTTAGGTTGTTTTGCATGCTATTGTTTTTAGCGACAGAAAACCGAAGATTTTTACTGAAAATTTTAGACAAGAAAATTAAGACAAAATATGCAAACATTAATATATAAATAAATATTCAGACCTTTCAATGTCCTGTTTTCGGTTTCTTTGTACACGCCCATTGCTAACACCACCTACGCCATTTCCAGTGTTGTTATAGAAGTTATTTCTTCCACTGTCAAAACCCCGCTGAAAATTATTGTACCCACGGTTTCCTCTATTTCCACCATTACGTCTGTTTCCTCCGTGTAAAGAATTTCTATTATTCACTTGAACATCCAATGGCAGCAATGTTGGTATGCCACGTGGCCTGTTTGCCGAGTTGTTGGGAGCCATTAGGCGATATTGTACTGAATTAAATTTTGTAGCAAAAGTTTTATTACTGCTGTTAAGTTTTTCCCGCAGATCATTTCGGTTATCATTGCAATCTAAATACGAGACTGAAGAATCAGGTCCTTTCCAAATATCAGATCCAATTTCCTCTATATGTGTCTCTTCTTCCAATTCTTCTTTCGTTGGCCGCATCAGAAAATCCTCCTCATCTTCATCATCATCCTCATCGTCAATATTGCCTTTGCGCCGACCAAATTTAGCATCCTTGCTACTATTAGGCGTATTTTTTTCATAGTTGTTGGTCCTTGTAACGGTGTTATTAGTTGCAGATTTTTTAGAAATAGCAATATAATCATCTGAAATTAGAATCTGTAATGAATAAACAAGTTCAAAACTTTTTCTTTACATTATACAAGTTACCTAAGGACAAATCCATGATTTCATCTACTTTAAAGGCCATCCTCGAAAGGATTTTGTCACAACTCCGCAATAAAAAAAACCAAGCGGAACAAAAATGTAAAAAAAAATTGTTTTTTCAAATTTACCGTTTACTATTTTAGGGTTGCCAAACTTACTAAAACTTTTTTCAATATCAGAGTAGTAATGTAGCTAGGTACTCAGTACCCACGAATGTACTTGTTATTATATTATCAACTCCTGATGGATTATTATTTACCCCCGTTTACTTTACCCACCCTGTCTATATTAGTCACTAACATGTCTTGACCCGATGTCCACACGTGATGAATTTTCATCATAACTTGTAATATAACGTCGGCAGAGCAACTATCAAATTTTTATTAATATCATTACATAGGGGAAAATGTTGATGCATTTTTATTATGATTAATCATTTTTAATTTTTATTTAAGATATAAAATTAACCTTAAAGATATATTTAAAATTAGTAAAAGAAACCAAAAATGTACTTTTTTTGGATGCCACACAATATTAGTTGCTTTTTATTTAAAAAATTGGTGGAAGAAATTAAAATTTATCTTTTTCGCTTGTCCCTTATTTTTTGCAATAAAAAAATAAACGTCAGTGTAAAAAATACATTTTAAATGTCGTTGGACTTCATGGTAATTATCTGTACATGAGCTCTGATGATTATATCATAACGCTGATATAATGCTAATAAATAAAGTCTACACGAGATGAATTTTCATCTAGATATAAATTTAACATTCATCACGATATAAATTCATCAGGTGGGGACTCCGGGAAACAAAAGTCAAACTTCTAATAAAAAAACATTAATAATACTGTTGTTTATACTGTTGTTTAACTTTTTTTGACATGTTATTGACTAATGTAGACGGGGGTTTAGACTAAAGCGCAGTATTCTGTTTATTATTTCATGCGGAATGCTGTCAAACTACATACATAAAAAACTTGTATGTAAAAGTCCGAAAAATGTTGCAGAAGTAGTACTCTGTTTTTGCTTTTTTTTCTGGCAACATTTTATCAAAGCTTATCAAACTTTTCAAATAACAGCTTTTGCTAACATTTGTAAAACAATGTAGTATACTTAAAAACAACAAAATCGTAAAATTCTTCCAAATCGCGAAATAATATATGTTGCTCAACATTTTTCATAATTCAAATTCCACATGAAATAATACCCATTTGCTTTATTTCACAGCTTTGATAAAATGTTGCCAAAACATTTCAAATTTACACAGTGAAAACAGAGTATTACTTCTACAACTTTTTTCATGACTTTTTCATACAAATTCTTTATGTATGTATTTTGACACCATTACACATGAAAAAGATTAGTACTTTGTTCGAATTTGTGAAAAATATTGAGCAACATTTATTATTTCACAAGAATAATTTAAAATTTAAAATGTGGTGTCTATCTCGCAATTTGGTAGAATTTTACGATTTCATTTTTTTAAATGTTGCGCAACAGATAGCGCTGTTCGCAAATATTATTGTCAACCTAAAATACAACAACAACATCATTGTCATGTTATAAAAGAGTTTTTCTAACAAATGTTTTAACAACCATGTTAAAGCTAAAACAAGTTTGCAAATATTATTATCAACCTAAAATACAACAACAACATCATTGTCATGTTATAAAAGAGTTTTTCTAACAAATGTTTTATCAACCATGTTAAAGCTTGAAAATAACATTAACATAAATAGTCTACATTTAATACTAACATGATGTTAGTGTTAATGTTTATCATTTTATGTCTAATGTAGACTGGTGGTAAAAGAGGTATAACAAAATGTCAACGCTGAACTTGGCAGTACCAAAAAATATCAAATCTGACAACTCTACCTGTACTGTTTCCGCTTTAAAATGTATCTCATTCATTTTTAATTTTCAGTTGTGAAGGATCGAATAGAGGAAATCGGTGTAATCTCTGCATTATTTTAACATTTTGTTTAAGTAAAATGAGGTTTAGCATATGTATATTACATTTAACGACGTTATATATACATAGGTTTCCAAGTTGATGACAAAACATTTGGGGTGAGTTAAATTTTTAGTTAAGATCTTTGGCGAAATTTTATACTTTTATTAAAGTACGATCAAGTTTATTAAAAGACAAACGGTTCGCTAGATTAAACAGCTTTAATTGAATATCGTTATATTTTTTATTAGTTGAAAAATATGTTTAACATAATTGAAGCTATAAACAGAATACTTTTTAATACTAAAAATAATGTTAAAATGCAGTGGCATATATAACTATGGCTTGGGATTTTTTAAAGGCTGTAGAACTCACCTTGCTGCTAAAACAAGTTTGCGTAATACATACAGTGGCCGACAAAAGTCTACATACGACCATCATTTCGTCCTCCTGACGAGACCAAAAACATTATAAAGAAAAATAATGATACATGTTTGTTTGAAATCTGTTTTTATTAAGAGAAAACAAAAAAGTAACTAATTTCAATGTACACTTTAAAAAATATTTACAAAAAACGAAAAAATTGCGTTGACAAAAGTCTACATACGCTATGTAAGCTAACATAAAAAACTTCAATTAAATATTAAATAATATATTTACTGCTAAATTTAGTACTTGGTTGGGCCACCGTTGGCATCTATAACGGCTTGCAGGCGTCGTGGCATTGAAGCAACTAAATTTTCCAGTTCAATCGGCGTAATTCTTAGCCATTCATCTTGCAGCATCTTCTTCAGCATTGGAGCACTAGAAATATGATTTTTCCTGATTCTACGCTGCAAAATTTCCCAAACGTGTTCGATGATATTTAGGTCCGGACTTTGGGGTGGTGAGTGCAACTGGCGTGGGGCATAGTAAAGCAGCCATTCCTTTACAATCTGTGCGGTATGTTTTGGATCTTGGTCTTGTTGGAAAATCCAACTCTGACCAAGATTTAATTTATTGACTGATGCTTCCAGATTTTGTTCTAAAATAGACTTATATTGGTAACGATCCATGTTACCTTCGATAAATACTAAGTTTCCTACACCAGATGCAGCGACAGCACCCCAAACCATCACGTTGCCACCACCATGCTTAACAGTAGATACTAAGTGTTTAGGATTCATCGCTGTATTAGTTTTTCTCCAAACTTTTTCTCTCCCATCACTTCCAAAAATATTATATTTTGACTCATCTGTAAACAGAACTCGTTTCCAGAAGTCAAATCCTTTTTCAATATGCATTTTGGCGAATTCCAAGCGAAGCTTTCGGTTTTTTTCACTTATAAGGGGTTTTTTGCGTGGAGTTCTGCTGTGGAAACCATTATTATTTAGGGTTCTTTGAATAGTTCGTGGATGCACAATCGTATCTGATCTTACTGCTAGCTCTTGGGCCACCGTTGTGGCATTGACTTTCGGATTTTTTTCCACTTCTTTTATTATAAAGCTGACATCTCTGCGACTGAGCTTTTTAGGGCGACCACTGCGCGGTTTATTTTCAACAGAACCGGTGTTTTTAAAATTATTGAATATAGTTTGAACTGTTGCTTTACTTAAATTCAACAGCTTTGATATTTCCCCAAACGATTTATTTTCATTTCTATATTTTACGACTAAATTTCTTACATCAGTTGAAATTTCTTTCCGCGAAGCCATAGTTGGAGTTGAATTATGCTGGAAGCTGTCAAAAATAAAACTAAATGCAATTGATTTGTAATCCCACCCATTACAGAAGAGTAAACAAAAAAAGTAACGGGACTTAGCCGTTATCATTCAGCAGCAAGCAGAACATAAAGCATGACAGGGTGGCCGTATGTAGAATTTTGTCAAACCTTTTTTTAGGTTTTTCGTAAATATTTTTTTGTTTTTATACTAAATTTTTTTTTCTTTTTTATTATATTAATAAAATAAGATTTCAAACAAATCTACATTATTACTTTTTTTCATATTGTTCTTGGAAGCGCTAAGGGTCAGAAATTATGGTCGTATGTAGAGTTTTGTCGGCCACTGTATATCGCCATATGGCTACTAGTTTATTTGAAAAATCTAAAGGCTATGTGGTCTAGAGACGTGCGCAACATAGGAAGTTATAAATTTACTTGAGGTAAAAAGGGTGCGCTTCCCATAAAAAATAGGTTTTAGGTATCTTTACAGGTAGGAAAGTCGATTGGTAATTGCTCTTGAATCTCGAAAAATTAGAACATGTACAGGGCCTCCATTATTCTTCAGAACAAAATATTAAAGAAAAATCAGGTTTAACAATATACTATGAATTTAGACTTAAGTTCTTGGAACAAATCTAGTTTACGGACACATCATAAAAATTAAAAAAAAATAGCCTATTGTGTGTAAAATTGAATTCGGCCGGGCGCAAGGATTTTTTCCTCTATGGTGTAACCAACACCGGCTTCGCTATCTAAAGACTTTCTACATAGCAGGTCTTCGGCCGGGGAGCAAGTCTTTTCTCCTCTATGGTATAACCAACAGCGGCTTCGCTAACTAAAGGTCTTCATAGCAGGCCTTCGGCCGGGAGCAAATCTTTTCTCCTCTATAGTATAACCAACACCGGCTTCGCTAACTAAAGATTTTCTGCATAGCCAGGCGCAAATAAAAATATCATTTTTTTTACTTATTTAATATAATTTCTCATATCCTATTTCTTTGATAAGTTTGTTTAAATAGAAAATTAATAACAATTGAACTACCTTGTAGATAGATACGAAGTTGGGATGACGTACGTATCCGTTTAGAAAATGCATTTCACTCTTTCGGTATCTTAATTTTTCTTTATCTCTTTATAATTAAGAACTTGATCCTAAATAATTAATTTATTCAGCCAGGTTAACAGTTAGTATTTTTTTTACCATAAAAATCGCAATTTTGACAAAAAAAAAAAACAAATATATGCTTAAATCCAAAAATATCTCAAATAAAAATCCAAAAATTACCAATAAATCAACGTTTGCTAAGTACCGAAGTTCTCCAAATACCTATTTCCTACTTCAACAAGAGAAGGGAAGTAAAATTTTTCTTAAAACCGAAAATATCAAAAAATCCAAATGACGAAAAATAATTTATCGCAATGATATCGAAAATAAAGTACACTAAAAATAAATTAAAAAAATTCGTAAAGATAGAAATTTTACTAAAAAATCGGAAATTTATATATAAATGATTGTCGATATAAATTTATTAAATTAAAATTTGTCCTACATATCGTCACCTAAAATGCAAAACTACGTACATAACATCAAAAATTGATTTTTTTTTATAGGTAGATTACGTGTATAGGTTACGCTACCTATATAATAATTAGCACAGCCGAATTGTACTAATTACAAACAATTGTTTTTGGCTTGCTTACTGCATCATTTTTATTTAAAAAAGATGATTTTTTATGTCTTTTATTATTTTTAATTATGCGAGCTTAGAGTCGCTATTTAGCAGAATTTTTTACTGTTTTATAGTGCTAAGATAAACTCGCAGAGTAAATTTATTTCGCCCAAGCAATGCCCAAATTAATGAACTATTCAATTTGCGGAGCGTATTTTTTTGTGAAATGTACAAATAATTTTTTATGTATCAGTTTCAATATATCCCATGTTAAACGTTTTCTTGACTTCTCTTTTCTATATTTTAGAGAATATCTCAATTTAGATTTTTCATAAAGTTATTGCAGCTGGCAAACCACTTGATTTGTGTAGTTCAATTGAATTTACGCGATCAATAAGATTAACTTATGGACACGTCAATTGGCACTTATAATAAATTAAGGCTGTTTTCATTATAATTATTGTTTTATTGTATAGTTCCTCAAGTGAAATTTTTTATTTATTTTTTTTTTATTACAGATTTTAAACGAAATGATATGAAGTCACAAAATAGTTTTGGCTAGTTTCCAATACCTGCCTTGACTTATTATTTTGCTGTTTTTCCATGCTAAAATACGTTTTCGATTGAAAATAGGAAACGCAAGATTCTCTCTACATTTCAAGGTAAAGAAAATTAATCTTATACTCATACATATGTACATTTTAGATACATATGTAGGTACTACTATTATTTATATGTAAAGGCACTGATGAAATAGTTTTTTCTGACATCTCTTATGAATATTTTCTTGATTTAATGAAAACTTTAACTGATGTTTTACAAAAAAATAGATGTATATATAGATATATATTAATATTTCAACGTTTGTTATATGCTTAAAACAGATTTTTTTTGTTCATTACAGTTTTGCTTTAAAAAGTTCTGATGGATGATTGTCTGTGATCAAGGTAGATTTATCTACCTTGTCTGTGATACGTGAAAATAATATTTTAAACTCGGGTAAGTTCAATAATATATTTTTTTTTTTATATAGGTACATACATACATACATATGTGTTTAGATGTCTATATTTTTCTCCTGACGAAATTATTTCACTGATATTTAGGTATGTGATGGAAATTGATTTTGAAAACAGATCGATTTTGAAACGATATTAGTTGGGGTGAAATTCTCTGTTGTTTTTTACTTGTATAAAAATTGTTTTTTTTTCTTGATTTTTAACTTCTGGTATACATTTGAAACCCAAATATTAAGAAATGGGGTTAAAAATAATTCTCAAAAACAATCGAACTTCATCACATTCATTGAAAAAAAAAAATCGATCGTTTTCCATCACATACCTGATTAATTGAGGGCTTAAGACCAATATCGTAATAAGTGTTGTTTTGCAAAATACTGGTTGGTACTCGCATATATTTCAATACCGTCATACTGTTTCAGTATAAAAATCATTCTGTAATCCGAAACCGAGTGAAATTTTAAATTGTCATAACTTTTAAATCTTACAACATTTTCATATTATTTTTTATACATTTGATTAAAGACCATTCACATAACTTCCTTGATTGCTAATGTTTTAAAATAATAGGCGCAACTAAGTTATATTTTTCTTTATAAATTTATTCAATTTCACTCTGTTTCGGATTACAGAACATACCCGTTATATTTTTAACATGTTTGCGAATTTTGAGTCGCTTTTTAACAGAATTTTAACTGTTTTACGAGTGCTAGAAAAGAATTCGTAGATAAAATTAATTTCGCCTAAGCAATACCCAAATTGTTATTTAAAAATTTGCGGAGCATATGTATTTGCGAAATGTAAAACAAATGCTATTTATTTAAATACCTATATAATATAAAAGCTAACAAAATTTTTTGTATTCATTTTAGACGCTTTAACCAAATTGGTGGGTTGAATTGTCAGATGGCTTTTCTCTTTAACAAAATTTGGAAGGTAACTATTGCCCCTATTACGGTTTACAACTCAACTCTACTTCAGTTGAAATTTTGCAATTTGGTATTATCAATTACAACTCAACTTGTCAAAAAATTTTAAGTTTAATTTAAATGGTGTTACAACTCTGTTGTAGTTTTACCGTTTATAACCCTGTCTTAGTTCAGTTAACAAAAGTTTAAAAAAATTACAACTCATCAGTAGCAGTTGTTTCAAATTACAACTCATCAGTAGCAGTTGTCTTGCAAGTTGTCTTTTAGACAACTCAACTAAGTTGAGTTGTAAACCGTAATAGCGGCATATAAAAACACTATTTTAAATAGTTAAAATGCCTATTATATTGTTGAATTATACAATGATGATTACATAAACCATTCACAGACACCAATAACAAGATATAAACACGGACAATCTGTTTCAATATTCTTTTGAAATTAGGGAGTCTTGTTTTAATCAGTTATGGACAATGGTTAGATATTGGCACTGAGCTAACAAAAACAAAAAAATATGTATTGAAACGTTCAAAATTATTAAAAAAAAACACCTTTTTTTATTTCAGAAAATTCCCTTAACTCATCTGAAGGACGGACTGAATTATAAACCAACTTATTTAATACGGGTTGCAGCAAATCAAAATTAATTAATTAAATAAAAGCACTCAATCACTATACAATATTTGTTTTTTTATTTTCACGTTTGCTAAAAATCGTTCTTTACTAGATTCGCTTTTTCTCTTAAAGACATTTCATTTTCTTGATTCGCAATCATACGGTCACCTTTTGATTTTTTACCGATACCCAGTTTGGGTAAACCTCGATTAAGACCCTCTAGTAAAACACAAGCTTTGCATGGCTGCTGGGAAGAAACAAAACCGCAGCGTTCACAAATACCTCTTGTCGGTTTTTTAACGGTATCCTTAAATCTTATTTGTTCACCTGAGTGAATAATATCCATTATTACGGAAGGTCGAATCTTTTCTAGATCTTTAAGAAACGACCTGGCGTGACCACGATATGCATTGGGAGCAAATACACATTCTGTTGAAAAATATACAAGTTTCTTATAGTGCGCGTACATAACGATCTCCTTTTCATAGGTGTATTTTAAAGGTTTCACTCTTGGTATGGAATCTTCACTGCCACCCGTAATTATGTCGGTACATCTTCTTAAACGCGCGGTGTCGCCACGTAATATATTCATTAATACTGTCTCTGCTATATCATCGGCATTATGACCAGTTGCTATGCTATCAACTTCCAGTAGTTTGGCTCCGCGATCTAACGCTTGTCTACGAAAAACACCACAGAAAGTACAATTATTAGATCGACCTATTTGTGCAACAATACGATCCATGGTCCACCCATAAAGTTCTTCATACGATAGAATTTTTAGAGGTATTTGATAGTCATCGCGGTTTTGCTTAACGGTTTCCAAGCTGTCATCACGATATCCCGTGATGCCTTCGTCTATTGATAGAAGAACAAGATTTAAGCCGTAATCGTGTCGTTCGTTAAGAAGTTTCAAGCTTAAAGTATATAGAATATGCATTTATATTTTTAATAGTCGCTCGTTTTTGAAAAAAATACTCAAATGATGTGAATTAATCAATCACACCTCGTATGTTATCAAACACGCATACGAAATAAAAATATTTTTTAAAAGGGTTCAAAGACCAGTTTTAAACTATATTATATCTTTGATTAACTCTTTCAACTGTTTAAATGTCGGTAGCATTTTTACTGGAAAAGGATTTGAATACGCTTTTCCCGTCCTATGGGCACAAAAAGTACTTACACATGAGCCAAAACTGTTGAGTCCTTTCCGCCACTTGCTGCCACAGCGACTTTTTCTCCACGTCTAAATAAATTACTAGAAGTTATTGTATGATGAATTTCTGTCTCAAAAGCATCAAAAAAACATTCTTTGCATAAAGCATCTGCTGTTTTTGGTCGCTAGAAAAATATTTTTATTGTCCGTTTAACCAATTTGGAACATTGTAAAAAATACCTTTAAAACAGCTTTGTTACCACAGTTAGATTTACAATTTATAGGCATTTTTTAAAAATATGACAAAAATCAAAAATAATAGGAAACACGTTTATTTATATTAGAAATGCCTCTTCTTTTTTTAAAGCTATGCACAATTATTTGATATCATGGACAGCTTTTACAATAGACAGAAACAGCGCAGACATTTTTTGAATTATCTTTTGCTCTGTCTTAAACCCCCGTCTACATTTGCTAACAACATGTCTTAACAAAAGTCAAACTTCATATAAAAAAACATTATTTCTAATATAGGGTTTTTTATATGAAGTTTGACTTTTATTCACACATGTTAATGTCTAATGGAGACGGGGGGTAAGATGTAGTCTTCACTAGTTTCAAATTGAACAAAACATAGACATGACGCCGGCAGAGCAACGGAATTAATTTGTGCATGTTTTTAGGTGACGAATGCGTATTTATGTCATTTTCTGATTAAATATAATTTTCTGTTTTTCAACAATGTTGTTTGAATGCTTATTGCACAGCAGGTAGTAGAAGTAGCATTGAACAACAAATGGCTCTGTTAGCAAGTACTACTGTCAACCTTAACCCCCTTCTACATTACTGATGTCTTGACAAAAGTCAAACTTCATATAAAGAAACAGTATTAATAATAATGTTTTTTTTATATGAAATTTGACTTTTGTTAAAAAATGTTAACATACCATCTATACCTGATAAAAATTTATCTTCATAAAAGTCAAGCTTCATATAAAAAACCCAGTATTAAAAATAATGTTTTTTTTTAATATGAAGTTTGACTTTTATCAAGACAATTTTTTATCAGGTATAGACACTAGGTAATGACTAATGGAGACGGGGGATAAAATACAACAACAACATCATTGTCATGTTAAAAAAGTTTTTATAAACCCCCGTCTACATTATTCGTTAACATGTCATAACAAAGTCAAACTTCATATTTTTTATAATACTGGTTTTTTATATATGAAATTTGGCTTTTGTTAAGACATGTTGATAGCAACTGAAGACGGGGGCTTAGACATTAACATGTCTTAACAAAGTCAAACATCATATAAACAAAAAAATTATTTTTTATACTGGTTTTTTTATATGAGGTTTGACTTTTGTTAAGACAAATTGATTGCAAATGATGATGATTAACGACCATAGCCGGCAATTAGTCGCCGTCACTGGTCTTTTGTATCGGCATCATGGTCTCTGATGTTTTTCTTTTCTTTTGTTTTTATATTTTACTTCCTTAATATTTTTGCTGAATTCTTTGTTGCAATATCAATATACGAATCGAAGGTAAACAAGCATCAACAAAAAACGAAAAGCAAACAATGTGCCAAATAATAAAGGTGATAGATATAAGAAAATAAAGAAATTTATTAAACAAAATGAAAATTTTCATCGTGACATTGGAACTCAAAACGTAATTGTTGAAATTTAATAAAATACGATATAATATTTAAAATTTAATAAAAAACATACGTCCATATGGAATACTTTGACGATTAATTGGAAAATATACAATCTAGCTATTTTTCTAATAAAAATTAAAAGTTAACAATAAATATGGGTAATGCTGGAAGCAATAGTATGCAAAGAGAACGCCAAAAGTCAAGTGACATCTCTACACCGAATTCACCATTTCGAGAATTACCTCTAAAATGTGAGGGAGGTTCCACAGCTCAAGGTATTGCGGCAGTCAGTGGTGGCCAGGCATTCAGTTTTGATAAAAAACGTGATTCAGTTTTACATGGTGGCTCGTCACAAGAAGACGACGAAACAACATCCGAACCCTATTATACGAAGCCAGTAGGAAAAGCGGCAAACGAACAGCAGCAACAAGCAAATGCTGTCTCTGTCGACGCTGAGTTTAGTTCAGCTGAACCGCGCAAACGCTCAAGTACTATATCGGAAGGTACTATAACTTCATCAGTAATAACAAAACAAATAATGTCTCAAAACAAAGATTCTTCTGCTATAGAAGGAAACATAAACAACCAGCAACAACAAAATGAATACGATATGCAAAACCCCGCATTACCTACCGTTTTACGCTGGGATGGTGGTGGCCAAAATGTTATGATTTCCGGAACATTTACGAAATGGAAACCAATACCCATGGTACGCAGTCACGGCAATTTTGTTACTATTATTGACTTGCCTGAAGGAGATCATGAATATAAATTTTGTGTTGATGGTGAATGGAAACACGATCCCAAATTGGTAAGTTTTTAGTATCTTTGTGCTAAGAATTGTGTTAAATTTTGTTTTTGGTTGAAAATCGATATAAGTTACTATCTTTCTTGTGCTGATTATTTTAAAAAAATATCTCAAGTACACGTATTGTGTACATATGTATGTACTCTTATTCTTATGACGTAGTTCTAATGCTTTTGTTTTCGAACTACTTTACAATCCATGAAATAAAACATTAAGAAGTGATGATGTCGCTTGTAATGTTTGTTGTGCAATCACTTTTAACAATTATTAACATTATTATGAAACTAAAAAAAATAACGAGAGCAGTTGCCTGCATTTCAGATACATGAGTACAGTGGTCACATGCATTTTTTTTAATAAAAAATATTCTTTTATGAAATGTAACAAAACTCACCACTTCCTATTATTAATCAACAAAAACAATTTAAAAATGTGAAACATTTTCTTTCTTTTTGGTGTTGGCAGTGCACAAAGCTAAGTTCTGTAATAATAAAACATTCTGTAATAATAAAAATAAAATCATAGGTATTTCTTGTTTTTTATTAACTTTATTAACAGCTTTAATACGCTGTTCACCACTTGTGCTTAGGAGGGTTTGTCATTTGTCTTATTAAATTATATTTATTTACTAATTTACAGTTAATTAACTGGCCTAGATGGACCTTCTAGACTAATTAACTTAAGTGTAGTAAAAAAAGATCTATCAAATGATTTCAATACACCACACCAGAAGTTATTGTAGAAGCAAAAATTAACTAATAACAAACAATCATACATAGCTATGCGGATGTACATATACAATACTAGCTGTGCCCGCCATGTTGTGGGCGTCCTGGCAATATTTTTTTTTTTTGCTCGATTTTGCTTTGAAAGTTTTCACACCAATTGTAAGACTCTTACTTTTATAGTGCTTCAGTTATGGTTTATGTATTTACTTTATATAAAGGTACCTGGATAAAATTCTAAAATTTACAAAACAAATTCTAAAAATTATTATAAACCTGCGTAAAAGGTGTTTAAAATATTTAAATAGCAATGTAAAGATAAAAGTAAAAATAAAAAACAAAAACAAATTTAATTCAATTACCGCCTAATGTTGCACAATAGTTTAAACAAAAATCCCACTTTCAGAAATAAAAAGGTGTGTTGTAAATATTCCAGTTTTAAACCGTACCTTTAACCCCGAAATTGCGTTTTTCATTGCTTTTTCTCCACTTCCTCTTGGAAATGAGATATTTTTGCGGAAAAAAAGTATCCAATATTGCAATCAGGATGCTATCCATCCAATAGTTTTTAC
This sequence comes from Phasia obesa, assembly GCA_949628195.1. Classification (NCBI taxonomy): domain Eukaryota; kingdom Metazoa; phylum Arthropoda; class Insecta; order Diptera; family Tachinidae; genus Phasia; species Phasia obesa. The sequence goes on along the minus strand of OX451219.1, from coordinate 116,584,394 downwards.
GTGATGCGAACACAAATGAAAAGCAGACAGACAGACGGAAATGAGTTACTATTTTATTATATGTGCTACAAAAAAAATTAAAATCGGAAACCTGTTTCAGAAGGAAAGCACTCGAAAGGAAAAAACGAAGAGCTTAAAGAGCCTGATATAGTCAAAAAACGATTTTTCAAACGAATATTTTTGATAGCAGTATTAAACAACTAAAGGAATTCCCACATAGTTTGCATTATGGAAAAAATTAAAATAATGTTAGAAAATTAATTTAGAGAAATAAAGGAACAAATGACAAATGTACATAAATGGTCTTATTACAATTCGATTTAATCTGGAATGGATAACATAGAACTTCGAAATCACATAAAAGGGTTTTAAAAATAATTCTCAGATTTCATTCTCCTGAATTTATTTCTACTTTTTTGGAGAATTTTTTTTTAAATCTCAAATTAAAATTTCGATATTTAGTGATATCTCGAAGTTTTTGACAAATTGACATTGCTTCTAAAATTTATTTTTGGTATTTATATTTTTGTAAAAATATAGGTAGTCTTGTCTTTTCTTAAAATTTTATTGAAGTCTTGATTGTTTTGGCACAATTTATAATTTTTTATGTTAAAACCGCCGAGCCCTCATCCATAAACATAAACAAAATATATAATTTCATTAAAACCACTAAATTAAAAATCTAAATATAATAATGTAACTAGTTTGTATATAACCTTATAATAATGTATATAAATTCAAATATTTATATATTAACCAGAGCTGATAGTCTGTGCAGCTAATGCTTTTAAATCTGTATTTAGTCTTAGAATTAATTCTGGAGATTAAATAAACAAATAATAATAATAATAATAATAATAATAATAATAATAATAATAATAATAATAATAATAATAATAATAATAATAATAATAATATGTTAAAACCTTAGTGAAAGTTAGAAATATCTAGGTGAAAACACAAAATTTTTGTAGTATGTATGTATTATATATAGTGATATATTTATTTTTATTTATTAAAAGTAAAAAAAAATATATAAACTAATAATCTCAATGATTAAATTTTTTGTTATTAGTATGCAGATGTATTTTAAAATAAAGGCTTAAGTTCGTTTTTATTCTCTCTAACTTGAGAGAATATTTTTATTACAAATCATGTGATTCATTTGAAACAAAAAATTGGAAAATTTTATTTTAGACACTAATTATCTTCAGTTGTTCAGTTGTAAACATTATCTATTGAAACAATTGGTTAACAAATTGGCTAAATAGATGATGTTATGTACATTCTGCTACTGTTTGAAGTATTCCCATTTTTTCTTTAAAATTAATCACTTAATTAGCAGTAAAAAATATTCTCTCAACTTGAGAGAGAATAAAAACGAACTTAGCCTTTACTTCAAGATTCATATGCATATTAATAAAATAGCTCGAGTAAAATATTTAAAATATGTTTTTTTATTTTTTGTATATGTTTTGGAATTTTTTTTCCTTAAATTCATTTTTGATTTTTTATGAAGCTGTTATTTTATTAGGTAGTGGCGTCCCTACAATAAATACAACAATACAAGAACAACATGGCATTATTTGTTGCTTTGTAGTTCGAAATGTCAAAAAACATAGAAGAAAATTGAGAAGGCTTGTATGTGTTTTATTGCTTTCACACTTCTACACTATAAAATTTCTGAACACATACAACTTTTGACATGTCGAACTACTAAATCAGCTGGATAAATATACCTTGATTTTGCCTGTTTTTTTGGTTATTGTTTTATGATTTTTTTTCTTTGAAATTTATAACTTGCGATTTTATGAAATTTCGATGAATTTAGATTTTTTTTGGCAAAATATAAATTGTTCGTAATATTTTGGTAAAACTTTGATTTTTTTTGTTGAAATTGCGTTATACATACCTATACATTTTTGGTAATATTTTGGTAAAAATATAATTTCTTACTAAATTATGTATTTTTTGGTGAAAATTAAATTTATATTAATTGTTCGTTTTTTATGTGAAATTCAATTTTTTTGATGAATTGTTTTTTTAGTAAACTTTTTCTGTAAATATGTAATAATGCTGAATTTTACATTTTTTTCGGGTTTATCGATATTTCGGTGTACTTTACACCCTGCGAAATATAACGCTGCAGCTAATAAGGAGTTTGCTACAACATTGAGTTGTAGCATAAGTTTTTCTGCAACGTAGAACTTGCAACCGAAAAGAAAATAGTGAAAAATTTTACTTCGCAAATGCTACAAATTCCTTGTTATCTGAAGCCATTCGGTCAGTTGTTATAGTTAATAAAATTAGTGGCTCTAAATGCAAGATTTGATTGTTTGGTTTGGTGTCCTTGGTGTGTTTGTCTATTTTAAGAATTAATTCTTCTGAATAAAAAGTCGAGAAATGCTAATGCTAAATGCTAATATCTTGGGACTAAGATCCGCTTGTTTTGTAGCACAATGACGTCCTTTGCTAAACTTAAAAAAATGCCAAAGATAAATTTAGTTTTCAAATGACTTGCGAATGAAATATGAATTTTTATTTTTGTTATAGTTTTTTTTTGGCAAATTAGGTATTAAAAATAATTTACTTTTGGTTTATCACTTCATCTGCATTCTCCATTCAATTATCTAAAACTTATTGTGATCAATTCTGTAAAATATATTATGAAGCAATGAATTGATATTCTGGGGTGATTTAAATATGTAAATAGTTTATATATTTTTTTTTTGCAAACACAGCTGTTGTCAGTTAATTAGAATTAAAAAAATAAGCAATTTTGCCATTATGTTTATCATAATCTATTTTCTTAATCTATTTTATACAATTTAAACAAAGCACTATGCTAAATAGAAACGGCCAATCGTTGTTTAAAATCTTCTTTGTAAAAAGAATAAAATTTGAAAAAGAGATTCTTTTACAGAAGATCCAATAGGCTATGACTGTTTTACAATGTAGGATACAGAGGGAACAAATGGAGGAAAACGGAAAATTTTTTATAGCTGAACCAATTGTATAAAAAAAAAAAAAAAGCATAGATAGATCCTTGTCTAGAAGGTTCAATAGGCTATGTCTGTTTTCAAATCTTAGATTTAGAGGCAAGGTAATCTTCGAAACCAATTACAATATTTTTTTTTTTGTGTTAGGCTTGACATTTACAATTATAATATAAAAGTTGTCTCGAAAATAAATTTGTTAAAAAAAAAACAAAATTAATTAAAAACCTGAAAAAAATAGTTCTGCCTCGATGGAACTCGGGGTCAATATAAAAATTTCTAGTTTGCATACAGCTGTTTAAATAAAAATGCAATAGGAAAAAAACAAAATATTTAATATTTTAGCATTTAAATTGTGATTTCATTATTCTAGATAAATCTAAAAGTTTTCGCAAATTTCAGTTTTATAGCAGAATTAAAGAAGTTTTTATGTGTGTTTCTCTTAAGAAAATAACTAAAGTGTATGTATAAACAAGATTAGATACCAGCAAAATTATTTCATTTTTTTACCTTTACACATTTAGTAATTGCAATTATTATAAATTTAGAACTAAAATTACTTAATATTAATATTATTATTCTGGTGGACTTCTAGCAATTTTTTCTCACTGTATAATTTTGCATTATTAAATGCATAGCAGCTTTTTTATTTATTTATTTTTATTTTAATTTAAGTTTTTAAGTTAAGTTTTTATTTAAGTTTTGGAATAGGTATAAAACACAGGCATAAGGGCACAAAGACCTCTAATGTATTCCTATTATTTATAATATATATTCTATGGCACTAAATCGTCGGCAAAGTAAAAAATTAATAAAATGACTACGCAGCGTCAAAATTAATAATAAATTCTATAAATAATTATGACATGCAATTACAGAGTTGGCAAAATTGAAGCTTTTTTCCTTTATTTCATTACCTTTCTTATTTCTACTCTATCTCTTTCCCAAAGAAAGTAAAACAGTTAATTGGAAGGCAATAATTGCTTAAGAATTCCATCTCTCATTTTTTAGGGTTCCGTGCACAAAGTGTAAAAACGAAACCCTATTATTTTCGCTACAATGTCTGTCCGTCTGTCAGCGCCTTTTATCTCTGGAACCATAATAGGTAGACTCTTGAAATTTTCACAGAAGTGGTATAACTGTGGGCGCTATAGCAACAAATATTAAAACTTATAGGGTGTTCCGATAGAGAGGTGTTATTTGCCGTTATGTCTTTATTTCTTGAGCTATAGGAGGCAACCACTTAAAATTTGCAGACAGTAATTAACTCTGTATTCGCTTTCTATTAAATTAAACCTTAAAATTAAAGGGTGTTCCGAGAGTGACGTGCTTTGCGTGTATAGGGCCTAAGTTTTGAACAATAATAAGTAGATTCTTGAAGTTTTTACAAGAGGTTTATTACTATGGAAACTATAACAAATAATAAAAAATAAAGGGTGATCCATCAGTGACATGTTTTTTACGTATATTACCTTATTTTTTGAACCGCAATAGGTAGGCCTGATATTTTTATAGAAAGTGTATTACCATGGCCGTTATAACAACAATTCCTAAGATTGAAAGGGTGTTCAAATAGCGATGCAATTTTCGCGAATATGACTTTGATTTTAAAAAGAAAAGGGTGCCCCATAAGACATTAAAAAATTAACAACTTGAGTTTTTAAAGGCGTACTAGACATAGTACGGAACCCTACGTGTGTGAGACTAACTCGCACTTGACTGATTTATTTGTGGACACACATGATGATAAAAAATTTTGCTTCTTTTTAAATCCCGCTTTGTGAAACTTTTTAATGGTCGATCTTAAGCTCGCGACTGCTAACAACCCTGATAATTTCTGTTGTTGTTGTAACAGCTCTGCTACTGCCGGAAGTTCTTTTGTGAAAAGATTAAATTTATCTAAACATATAATAAAATAGTAACTCATTTCCTGTATGTATGTATGTCTGTCTTTCTTTTTTTGTGTTCGCATCACGTAAAAACTACTGGATGAATTTTAAAAAAAAATTTGTGAGGAGGTACCTTAGTATCCTGATTCCAATATAGGATAGTTTTTTTTTTCACAAAAATCTCTTATTTCCAAGAGAAAGTGGAGAAAAACCAGTGAAAGTACGCCAATTTTTTACCGATTGAAAGGTTTTGCATACTTTAAGGCGTCGTTAATTTTTGAAAGCAGTATATTTTTAGAATTTTAGAACTTTATTAAAATTTTTGAATTTCATCCAGAGAGGGTACCTTTATATAAAGTAAAGGGTGATTTTTTTGAGGTTAGGATTTTCATGCATTAGTATTTGACAGATCACGTGAGATTTCAGACATGGTGCCAAAGAGAAAGATGCTCAGTATGCTTTGACATTTCATCATGAATAGACTTACTAACGAGCAACGCTTGCAAATCATTGAATTTTATTACCAAAATCAGTGTTCGGTTCGAAATGTTCAAATGTGACAAATTTTGTTCAGCGATGAGGCTCATTTCTGGTTGAATGGCTACGTAAATAAGCAAAATTGCCGCATTTGGAGTGAAGAGCAACCAGAAGCTATTCAAGAACTGCCCATGCATCCCGAAAAATGCACTGTTTGGTGTGGTTTGTACGCTGGTGGAATCATTGGACCGTATTTTTTCAAAGATGCTGTTGGACGCAACGTTACGGTGAATGGCGATCGCTATCGTTCGATGCTAACAAACTTTTTGTTTCCAAAAATGGAACAACTGAACTTGGTTGACATGTGGTTTCAACAAGATGGCGCTACATGCCACACAGCTCGCGATTCTATGGCCATTTTGAGGGAAAACTTCGGAGAACAATTCATCTCAAGAAATGGACCGGTAAGTTGGCCACCAAGATCATGCGATTTGACGCCTTTAGACTATTTTTTGTGGGGCTACGTCAAGTCTAAAGTCTACAGAAATAAGCCAGCAACTATTCCAGCTTTGGAAGACAACATTTCCGAAGAAATTCGGGCTATTCCGGCCGAAATTCTCGAAAAAGTTGCCCAAAATTGGACTTTCCGAATGGACCACCTAAGACGCAGCCGCGGTCAACATTTAAATGAAATTATCTTCAAAAAGTAAATGTCATGGACCAATCTAACGTTTCAAATAAAGAACCGATGAGATTTTGCAAATTTTATGCGTTTTTAAAAAAAAAAAAGTTCTCAAGCTCTTAAAAAATCACTCGTTATATACGTAAATCTTAAAATTTGTAGCAAAATCGAACAAAATATTGACAGCACGCACACAACCTGTGTGGACACAGCTAGTATATCTATATATAAATTATTGGTAATAAGGATCACAAAAGGGGTGGAATTTGGAGATGGAGAAATTATGCCACCTCAGTCGGTCTTAGCCATAGGAAAACAGGACGCATATCCCTTGGTCTGTTAGGACAGTAAAATAAATGCACGGTATCATGAGGACCCTGTAAATAGGATAGTCGTATGCGGTCAATGTAGGGTGGAATAAAGTCTCGGATATCATCGAGATAATGGCGAAAGTTCTGTCCGATGTGCCTAAGAGGAGAGTATCCGATGATTAGGATGACAAGTTATTTTTGGCAAGTTATATGCCCCCAAGAACTGCCAGCAACTCACTATGTTGTCTGACCGGCAGCATCTTGATCTCCTCATGAAGTTGATCTAAATTGGTCATCTTGACGCATCCGGTTGAAATTCGCAGTGCATTCGTCGTTTGTAAGAATCGCCAGTGTGTGTTGCTTAGAAAAGAGATCCATATCAGGACAGAATAATTTAAAAGGGAGCGATCTATCTCCTTATCGTCGCTTTAACTATTTATTTTGTCATGCTCCAAGAGGTGCTAGCGAGAGCTTTGCGGGATTTCACTTTTTGGCTGATATATGTAAGTGGCGTGGAACGGATAATTTTGTGAATTATTTCTGTGATTTTATCAAAATTTTCTAAAACGGTTAATTTTAACATCAAAAATACCTCAACGAAATCGACGAAACCCAAAGTTACACATAATTAGCTGTTACAGTTTCCGGACCACAACCACCATTCACAATTTCAGCCACCTGTGTAAAATGTATTAAACTTTTTTCAAAGAACATATCTTCAAATTAGTAATTTTTCAGTCTTTAAAACCACTGTATTATGAAAAAATATATTGATATAATTAAGTGTTAATTGTTTAATAAATAAGCGGGTGAAGAAGGGAGACATTTAACTTTGTCTGCCATTTTCATCATATTGTGCTTGTTATTCAAATAAAAGTAATGCCAACAACAAAAAATAAGTAAATTAATAAACAAATAAATTTAGTTAATTTTCTTTTGTTATCATTTTATATGTGAAATTTTATCGCATTGTTGTTGTCATTGTGTACTTTTGTAATTATAGAAAAGTGTCGAAAATGATGTTGGGGAAAAGGCGAACTTGGTGTCGGTACGTCAATCGGATTTCGAAGTGTTTCAAGCTTTAGCTAAAGACAGTGAAAACTGTGTTAACAACGCTGACAAGGAATATTCACAAGATGTGCCACAATCTAAGCCATGGGAAAAGGTATCAGGTCCACCCATTCTACCGCCTCATCTATTGCAAGTTATTTTAAATAAAGATACTCCCTTGTCCGTAAGTTAATAAAAATTCTATTGATTTTATTTATTTTTTATGCTGTTTTATTGTTATTTTTGCCTTTTTACAGTGTGAGCCCACTTTATTGCCAGAACCAAATCATGTTATGTTAAATCATTTATATGCATTATCGATTAAAGATGGTGTTATGGTTCTAAGTGCAACACATCGTTATCGTAAGAAGTACGTAACGACTTTGCTGTACAAACCCATTTAAATAAAATAATGTTACGGTTTTACAATATAATGTATATGATTTAACCAGAATTAAATATAAATTTTATTTTATTTATAACCTTTTTATTTGAAGAAATTATTGTTGCAATATACTATATACACTATTATACACTATAGCTGCTATATATTCTTTTCTTACTTCTTCGAAATATAATCATATACATATATTATAATTTTTTATTATTAATTAAGTTTGTTGTTTTAAAGTATTTATACAAAAATATTAATAAATTATTCAAATGGTGTTCTTAAAGCCCTATATTTATATTAATTTATTTATTTTTATTCCTTTTATTATTCCTTCATAATAGTGAAATATTCGTATTTGTTGACTTTTTGTTGAAACTTTTACATAAAATCTCATTCCCTTTTTTGACAAAATTTCATCGTATAAATGAAAATAAAAAATTTAAGCAACAGTATTCCTTAAATGAAACAATGGATTTTACCAGGTTAATGCACTATGAAGAAATTATTTTTTTTTGCAAAATTTTTATTTTTGGTTAATTTTAGGTTTTTAGTTTTTCAATATTTGGCTCAAATTGCAATTTTTTTCAATATTTGGATTTAAGTAAATTTTTTGGGTGTTTTCGATTTTTTTTTTTTGAATTTTTATGAAATTTTCGGTTTTTGGTAATATTTAAATTTTTTAGTGCAATTTCAATTTTAAATATTTAGAAGTTGAATTTTATAGATAAAATCAAGTTGTTTCTGAATTTTAGTTTTTTTCTTCTTTCTTTTAATATTCGGTCCTATACCCGTTGGCATTTTATTTTTAATAGTATTTTCTATGTCGTCGTATCGTATGCTTGAAATATATTGAAATGAAGAAGAAACGTAGTTGCCAACAAAAGAAAATAAATTAAGTGTGGTAGCCTGAAAATTTTAAGAAACTCAGTAGCGATCTAACTTCTTCATGTTCGGCGAATACCACGTTTCCTTTCGGGTTAATTTGTTTTTCAGATTTTAATAGGTTTGATACCGGCACAATGACACCTGTTTATAACAGCCTCCCCTTGTTGCTCTGGATTCAGAGTTTCGTTTATATCTTGAATTTCCAGTCCTTCCATACCTTTAATTTGATATACATATGTACATACATATCGCACTTTATCAACAAGAGGGTATTAAATCAAAATATTCAGTAGAGGTAAAAAACTATTTGTGACATTTTAAGATAATTTTAAAAATCTGAACACATACGCTAGAAATCTGGCGTTTTCAAACCGCTAGTGTATGCTGAAGCGATCTGGTCATTTTTATTTAAACTGCACTTGAAAGAGAAAATAAATTGATGTAAAATTAAAATTTAATATTTTCCGTTTTTATTTGAAGAAAAACTTTTAACATTTTTTCACAATTTTAATTAAAAATATGCAATATAAAATTTTGCTTTGTTTTTGTCAATTGTCGGTATCATTTGTTTATTTATAAACTGGCGATTTATTACCTCTTCTCTTGCTTGTAGCTTTTTTAAAGCCATTAGAGCAAGTAAATACGCTGTAGGCATTTTAATTTTGATTGGTAGTTTATTAAATACTTTCAATAAAAAATTGTTGTTTTAAGCAAAACGCCAGCAAATCGCTTCGTTTTCAGAACATGCTTAAATGCGTTTTGCGTTTTAAAAACGATTAGCGACTTGAAAACGCAGCGTTTTCAGAACATGGGCGATAGTTAGCAAATTCCATTTGAAAATATATTTAAAATATTTTTCATTAAATTTTTCATACAAATTTTTTATATATGTATGTATGTATGTATGTAGTTTAACAGCTCTCCGCATGAAAAAATGCACAGAATGCTGGGCTTAAAGGTTCAAATTTATAACTTCAACTGTCTGTAAAATCAGTCCACCTATAAAAATAACAGTTTCAATTTGCTATTATTAATATTATACCACCATCAAAACTTTAATGCAAATCGAAACAAACTTTTTCTTTTTAAAAATCGAGAACATACTCGTAATAGTTATTACCTTTCACAAGCGATTTCGACAAAGAAAGAAGTTTTTAATTGTTTAAATTCTTTATTTAATGTTATGACATAGTTCGACATTTCTAATGATATCACTGTAATTTAGTATCACATTTCATATTTTTCTCATGACCAGAGTGATTTTGCAAAAAAAAAAAATAGTGACTACGAGTACTTAGTGACGCTAAAAATCTTTTTTTTAGCTATTTAGGCTTTTATTTTTCCAAAGCTCTTTAGAATCAAAAACAACATAAATTAAAATCTGTAAATTAAATTTAATTGTACTGTCTTATTGATATTTTTGTAAAATATTTTATCATAAGAACGTCGCATTCTGATGCTACAAAAAATAAAAATATTTCTTAAATCAAACTTAAAACATTGCAAAATAACGGTCGGTTTTAAAAAATATTTTTTTATTGAATATTGAAATTAATCGCTCGAAACTATTTTATTAACATACAAATTCATTTTTGAAATTAGGCTTCGTTCTCACCAACTGACGATGATAATTGCCATCTGAGTCTGGTAGGTTAAACATATGATGCTTACAACTAAACACCAACTAAAGCAGATAGATGCGAAGAATGCTGAAGACTAAAATAAAAATGTTTCCATTTTTTCTTTAAAATTAATCATCTAATTTGTAATTAATATTCTTCAACTTAGAGAGTAGTAAACGAACTTAAGCCTGATTGCATAAATTCATTAATATTTTTTTTATTTAAAAAAATAAAAAATAATAATGAAATTTTTGGCTGCAACAAAACTGTAAAAAGCGATATCGATACATCAATATCTTTCGTTTAATAAAAAAAATGCGATAGCGTAAAACGCAACGAAAATTATTTAACTACATATCTTCACACATCTTTTCTCTTTGCACTAAGCTTAAAAATTCCTTTTTATCGAGCTCTTCGCTTGGAAATAAATACTTATGCTCATTATATTTCTCAAACATTTGGTCGGTTATTTTTTTAAATTCTTCCGCTTTATCAGATAAAACGGTTGTAAAATATTCAACAAATATACGCCCCATATAGTCCTCCCTCGATGATGGCCACAATCCTTGAAGGAAACCAATATGACCACCGCGAGCAGTCACAACAATGGCGACATGTGTACTTTCCTCAGCCGGCGTAATGGGTATTGCGTCGAGGGGTTGAAATGGATCGTCAGCAGCACTCAGGCACAATAATGGTACACTAATGTAGTGTAGCTTGTTGTGAAGTGTTGCATCGGAATAATAGTCGTCTACGTCGGCGTAACCAAAGTGCTTTGTTGTAAAAAAGGCATCAAATTCTTTAATGGTTTTACACTGAAAAGAAATATGAAAAAAATTAACTTTAAATAAAAATTGTTGAAAAAATTTTTGTTGTAGAATTTTTATTTTATTTATGAGTTTGAGTTTATGTTTAAGTTATTAAAAGTCTTTTTGCGTTTCGTACAATTTTTAATCGATTTCCAAAAGGAGAAGGTTATCGAATTCGTTTATATTTTTAGTTTTTATAAGTTCGTCATTTCCGAACCTTTTATTTTTTATTTGAAAGGTCTTGTTTACAGATTGGTCCTTTAAAATGAGCACACATTTCAAGTTTTTACTGAGAATGTATTACTATATCCGCCTTTAAAATATGATTAAAAATTATAGGGTTAAACAGACGTGTGAAATTTTATTATTGCTATAACAAGAATAACAAGAAATAAATTTAAAAATTAAAATGTTACATCGTTTTGATATCAATTTCAAAATATTTGAACTTGAAATGCATACCAGAATATAAAACTCAAAAAATAATTTGGAATTTAAACTAAACTACATTTGTATGTAAAAAATTAAATAACTAATTAAAATTTAAATAAATTAAAAACAACCATTTTCGTTTTCAAAATTGATTTCCATCACATACCTAAATATATTCTGAATAATTTTTTGACGTCTTAACGTCTTTATTCCTCAAGAAAGTTAATGAAATGTATGTAAATATGATTTTAAATAAAAAAAAAATAAAAAAAAAAACATTAAAAAACCTTAGAAGTACATACCGTTAAAGCTTTATTCATATCGAAAGAATTTTTTAAAATTTCACAATTATTCAAAGTCTTGCCCATATTATTGGCTAAATGTCTACCCAGTAATTTGTTTAAAATAGGCTTTTCAATACTGACCATACCTAAAACAATTGCAAAAATCAAATATTAAATTTCATAATAATAAAAAAATGTAACAATTTAGACTTGTTCTGAGCAAATATTTGGCTTGTAAAGGCCATGATTCACTATCATACTCAGGCGTGCGATCTGTCAAAAATAGCACGTGTGCTCAAAAAGTATGATAGTGAGGATTAAAAATAAATGTGTATGACAGGCTTTTTTTGAAAAATTTCATAAAATGCATTTCTCCATGCGATCACAGTTGCAAGATCTTATTTTGTAAATATTTTGAAATGATTTTTTGAGTTGGATAGAATTGTGCCAGATTTTTAAGATTAAATCGTACGATTGTGTAGGATAGTGAATCCTGCCCTTAAGTGTAACCGCTATTTTTGAAAATCTAATGATATGGTATTCAAGTATTAACACTTGTTTACCTTATATAAATTTGCTAAATTAAGGAAATATTAAACTTACTTTTTGGAACATTCCAAGGAGCAGATATAATACTGGCTGCTGCCAAATATTTACGAGCCTCTAAGCTTTCGCGCACCAAATAATGGCCTAATACCATACCACCCATTGATACCCCAACGGCTCCCAATTTTTCTTTGGGCACAGTTTTTCCCACATGTTTAACAACCTCTATAAGATCTTCACAATTGGAGGCACAATACAAGCGGGGTGTTTTTAAAATAGTGCCACCCAAACCACGGTTATTAAAAACTACGACACGTAAGCCTGTCTGTTGAGCATGAATGACTAAGCATTTTACATATTCGGTCTGAGAGTCACCCGTTAAACCAGGTAATAAAATAACACAAGGACGATCTTCACTACAACCTTCGTCCATCCAATCCAAGGCTACTTCACCACCATCGGGTAAAATAAAAATTTCTCTATATAATAAAATTACATTTTTGTTTTGGTCATTTAAAACACAATAGCAGCATTTCGAATACCCACCTTCTGTAATTAATTTTTGGTAAAACTATTGATCGAATAATACTTGCAAGCACTGTTTGAGCTCGGCTTTCTACACACCAAAATGTTGGCCAATATTTCATTTGTAAAGTCGGTATGTTGTTAATTAAAAACTTTTTAAATGGTCCATCTGCACAGGCTACCATGGGATGCTAAAATTTATACGTTTTCAGATGTATTATATTATAATCAAAATAAAATGTATGTATTTTAAAATACGTTACCTTAACAACTTGTAATAAATAATATATGACGTATGTTAGGGTGGCATAGCCCCATAATTGTAAACTTGGAATATTTGTTAAATAAAACATCAAAGAATTTAACATGTTTTCAAATTTGTAGTATTGATTATGCTTTAAAACAGCATGACCTTTTCCGGCATTTTAAAGGAAAACAAGGAAAAGAGAACAATTAGTAATGTTATGCTGAAAGCATATTTGGTATAAGTTAAAATAATAATACTGAAAGCATATTTGTTATAAGTTAATAAATAATGCTAAAAGCATATTTGGTAAATGTAAGTTTACTAAAAAAAAAATTTTATTTTTGCGAATAATTCTTTTTTATCGAAACCATTGATGTAGAACGGCCCCTCAGAAAATATAGACTATCATCGGTTTTTAATATACATATGTATGTACATATGTATGTATTTTTCATAAAAATAATTTTTTTTTTTTGTATTAAAGACTGTCGTCACTGGCTGCTTGTTTGGTACAGTTGGCAAGCTTTGCGAGAGTTACTCATGGCTCAGAAAACTCTACATATCCCCATCTTCACCTCAATTCTAAGATATAGAAGTTTTTTTTAACCAAATAACAGATAATAATATTAGATAACAAATCAAGGTTCAATTCATTTACTAACAAAACCAACAAAAATTCACTTTTAAGACCCATAAAAACGTCTACTACTATATAAAAAATAATTTTTTCTCTTTATTACATATTTCCGAAGTTCAAATTAATATTTTGTGGGTCCACCAATAAACATATGATAGAACCGCATGCAGCCTATTTTACATGGAAAATGCCGTAACTTTTCTTAAAATTCGATTCCGTTCAGCTGTTAATGAATTCTTTAGATCATGCTTATTTTTTATACCTATTACGTCCCATAAGTGCTCGACGGGACTTTGATCGGGTCACTAAGGTGGAGAATGCAGTTGCTGAAGTACATTATATATGTATGTATTAGCCATTCATTTATAATGTCTGTCATGCTGAAAATACCAGACAGTATTTAGTCCCAATTTGTTTATAATTTTCTTTAAGAAGATTTATATAAACTAATTGGTCCATCGTGGTCCTAATAAATACAAAATTGCGATTTTAAAGCGATTTTTTTTATGCCCAACTCTCTTCCTTCAATTAGATCCGAAGAGATGAAATTTACTTTCGGTTAGTACGGCTGTTGCTGATACTCGAAAAAAGATTGTCAATTTAGCAATTGTCGTGATAACGTAGGTATTTTATGATTTCCAATGCTGTATTTCTTCGATTTTGTTTTATCTCTTCAAGAATCTGGCTTTTATACGATTAGTTACTTTATATGAACTCCTTACTTTACTTTCAAAGCAATTTAATTATTTATACATAGTTTGTGCAATTGCTTTGGAACCTTTAAGTGACTCACCAATTTACCAATAAGCTTTCGTAACTCCAAACATATTTATTTTCCTTTTTCATTCATTTTATTAATTACTTTACCATACGTAGTAGTAGTAAGTAATCATGAAAAAATCGATGTCGGGATTTCGACGGATTTATACGTTTTGAGGTCCCCTGAATCCATTTTGGCTATTTTTGCGATGATGTCTGTGGGTGGGTGTGTATGCCACTATTTTTGTG